>PVJO010002022.1:0-154002 GCA_004026905.1 Hystrix cristata
TAATTTCTGTTTCTTTTGTTTCCCCAAATACCAATGTGCCTGCCATAGTTTTGATCCAGAATGACTTATAAATGTGCTGGCCTTAAAGGCTTGGTCCCAGCCCACAGTGCCCTTGAGAGGTGGTGTGACCTTGGAGGGATAAGGTCTAGCAGTAGATCTTGGATCACTAGGACATGTCCTTACGGGAGATTGTGAAACTATGGTGTCTTACTCTCTTTCATTTCTGAACCACCATTAAATGTGCAGCTTGCTTCACCACATGTTCCTGCCATTACATATTGTCATAGCACAGGCCCAAAAGCGACAGAGCCAACCAGCCAGGGACCGAAGCCTATAAAACTGGGTGAAATAGGCCTTTCTTCTTTTAAACTTGCTAACCCATACGTTTAGTTGCAGTGATGGTAAACTGACTGTCACAGTGCTATGACTTGGAGTAGCATGCCCTAAACTCCATCATGGTTAAAACTAAATATCTGTAACTGGATCCAATGTTCAAATATAATTATTATGGAATATATATATATATATTCACATAGAGTGACACTATTTTCTTTTGCTCAGATTAGCATCTAACAAAATATGACCTTATAATCATATCCACACCTAGACACATGCCAACCTCAATGAATGCAATGAAATCACTCATTCCAAAGGTCATTTCTATAAAAAGAAAAATTAAATTTTCCTCCAAAGTATTCATTCGTTATGTGCAATAATCATTCAAGTATTCAACCATTTCTTCTCATGACCTACATCAGAAGTAAGAAAGACTTGTCTTACAAGTTGATATTTCAAGAATGGGTAGGTCTTACTTCAGTGAAGAGAAGTGGGAGAAGGTAGACATCACATGTTGTTCTTTAGGGACTGTGGCTTTATGGAGAATGGCTTGCTTGAAGAACTGAAACAAAGCCGACAAGAGTAGAGTACAGAGAAGCGTCTGCCTCTTCAATAGATTTAACTATCAGATACCAAAAGCAAACTTTTTAAATGGCCCCAGAACATTTAAAAATGCCTGAATGCCTGATAGAGAACAACATCTTACTGTGTATTTTTAAATAAACAAATATCCTAAATAATAATTTTATTCACCTCTAAATAATAGTTGATTGGTTTACAGTTTAACATATGGAACCATACTACTTCCCCCAAAATATTTTATCGTATCTTCACTCCATGATGTAGAAGTGTATGTCCTTAATCATGTTTATACTTAATGAAAACTAAGGCTGTAAAGAATGAATACCTGTCTCCAGGACACGATGGAAATAGATGGACTAGCTTCCAGCTCTTTCCTTTCACTATCCCTAAACTCTATGGATTTCTAAGGCACTCCACGCCTGAGGAATGATTGTAATAGCTATTTTATCTGAATATGTTTGCACTGCAGCTGAGGATTTCAACTCTGAATGCAAATGAGAGCTGTAGGAATTTCATAAACTATTATAGTCAAGGAGAGAATATTTTGTGTCTCATCTATGGCTCCATATTAATCAGCCACACAAAGCTTGGTAATTTTGCTCATCTTTTGGGTTGTAGGAAGGTAAAATAAAATAGCAGAGACAAAAGGGATGTATTAGTTACCTTTCTAGAATTGATAGTTTGCAAGAGAGCAGATTTAATACAGCACATTTACACATTACAACATTCATACACACAAACCAAATACAGGAAGAGTGTAAAACGTCTATCCGTGCACTGGAAACCCGAAAGATCCAATCAGGGGCTGGGAGCCCACACAATGTCCCATGTAAGTACACGCCTGCACTGAAAGGCTGAAAGAATCTATACTGGAGCCAGGATACAATGCTTGCAGCAGAGATGAAGGCCAGAGCTTCCTTGAAGCGAACAGCAGCCATCCCTGATGACAGCAAGGCCCTGAGCTCCTTGCGTGCGGAGAATGGCCAAGCGTCCTTCAGGAGAACCAACTGCAGCAGATCTTCTCCTGGGAAATAGTCGGCCACCATCTTCTGCTCCCATTTTCCTTTGTGTTGTGTCGGCAACAATCCTCAGGTGGATCATCTATGCCCAGAACCGCACCGACTTAGTCCGCCTGGGTGTTCCTGCTCAAGCTGACCACAATAATAAGTCCACCACAAGGGATAGTTCACTTAAATATTTTTTCAGCTTTTTACTGCAGCATTTAACATCAAGCAATCCCTCGCAGTTTACTATGCCTCGAGTTAGTTCTTCTGAATGCATGTCGTGTGCAAAGTAATGAACACTTGTGAAAAACAGATGATATGCCTGCAGTAAGGTAGGTTTCTTTCACATACACGCGGAGAGCCAAGTCCATTTCCCTTCTCTAATTCCATTTTGAACTTGTTTTAGGCTTGCATTATTGAAAGTTTAGAAACGAGAGGCTAACATTTCTGAAACTCAAATCCCGCTAATTAAATTACAAATCATAATATAAATAATATTCTTATTTAGACACTTCCAGGGGCCATGAGGAAAATAAGCTCACATATGTTGTGAAACGACATTTTGTTACCTCCCGCTCGGTACTTAAAATCACTATGCCTGACTTCATTTTGTCTGTAGATTTAGGGTTGCAGTGAAAATCCACCTGGCTTGTACTTATTTTTATCTCTCAGGGAAAATGAGGGACTCCAAAAATAGTATTCACACAAGGTGATCAGGCAATAGGTCAGGATTTTCTTTCCTGAAAATTGAAGTGCAAGTTTTATTCTATTGTATATCCGCTTTGACAACGCTAGCTCCAAAACCAACCTTGACATTCCGTTTGGTCCTGTATCTGGTCATCCCTCATGACGTTATTTCCCCCTGGAGCTTCTTACAGCATTTTCTTAATTTCCCTTTTATAAACTCCTTCAGGACCTTCCGGTGCTTAACTGGCCTACTGAAAGTATAACTCCATTTCTTCAAAGTAGCAATTAAATAATGATTCTGGGTTCTTATCTAGGCTTAACTAAATTTATCCATTTTACGTTCTGTAAACAGTTACTTGGTTGATCATACATTTTACCACCTTAAACATTAATCCTTTGGAGTTCTTGAATCTCTAACATGTTAATTTCTCTGCCAAATTCATTACTTGGAATTTATTAATCCTGTTCTTCAGGTGGTTTCCATTTACATTCCTGGAGAACACATGAAATATCTTGTTGCTTAGATAAAGATGGGAGCCACCACTTGATAGCAACTCTATTTCATTACTAGTATGGTTGCGCCACAGTTAGGCGTTTTTCTTCTTTTTGGTATTGAGAAAAGTTTATATGGGCAGGAGTACTGTTCTTTGACTCTCTTCAATAGCTTTTCGGGTACCTACTTAGTTATTAGCATTCATTCAAGACTTTGTAAAAGGAACATTTTCCCCTGCTCTAAAAGAAACAAGATTAAACTTATCTTTTAAACATTTGAATATGTACATACCAAATGTTAATTCAAATGATGTATCACTATTTTTTAAGGTGAAATGATTTAACTAACTAGCCTGAATATCTGTTCTCAATATATAGTGAAAGATATTCTGGCATTGTTTTAATTGTTTTAATTTTCGTATGTTAAGAACTGGTTACAAGCTATTTGTAGCATCATCAGCTCAATCAATTCAGTGTTAGTCATTTATACATTCTTAGAGTGGGAGAAAAACAGTCATCTGTGGGGTAATAAGATTGTAGTTATTGCAATTTGCATTTATCTGGAATGAATTATTAGGTAAAGTAATGTTTACCATTTGGATTATATTTTATCCTTGTAACTTTCCCCCTTTCACAACACACAAAGAAACACATAAAACATCAATGAAGAGCTCAATGACCTATTATAAAATAAACACCCCAATTATCACCCACAGAGGCAGATGGAAAACATTCCCAGCATCTCAAATGCCACTCTCATCACCGCCCCCTTCCTGACTTTAAACACTTTGGTATGATTTTGCCAATCTTCATTATTTATATAAATGGAATAATTTTCTAAGTGTGTTCCTACTTTCTGATATTTTTCTTTATTATTTCATCTATATTATTGTACATAGTAACAATTCAGTTTTATTGTCCTGTGGAATTTTCTTCTACAACTGCACAATATTTTTTTGTGTGTGCATTGTCAGAGAGGATTTTGATTGTTTGTATTTTTTGGCAATTTTGTAGACAAAGTTGCAGTGAATATTCTTTTGCATTCCTTTGAGTGTCTACTGTTGTACTGCATTTGTAATTAGCAGTGATAATGTCAGTTTATATCTATAATTTTAGTGGATAGTGTGAAATGAGTTTTTAGAATGCTTATCCAATTTAGACTCTGGCTGGTGGTGTTGCAGTGTTCTTGTTTCCCACATCATTGCTAATATGTGATAAGAGAAGGTAAAATTTTAATTTTTTACAAAATGTTTTTCTCTTTTCTTAAATATCTCACTGGAATTTCAATTAGAATTTTCCTAGTGACCGATAAAGCAATTCCTATGGTTTTGTTGGTGGTTGCTGTTCTTTATGTACTCTCACTTATGGTCTCTAGCTCACTTATCTATAGAATTGTTATCTCTTTTTGATTTATAGGCATATTTAATATACTCTTCATATGAGCACTTTGTTATATCTTTAGTGATACACATTCATTTGTGGATTGCTTTTTAGATGCTCTAGAGTAGGCAGTAAACTGATTCTAGTGTGATTCAAATTATGAATATTTTTAAATTATTGCTTTTTGAATATTCTCTGTTTAAGAGATTATATAGCTATGTTTTCACATTATCTTTTATGAATCCAAGAATTCTCCCTCCAAAAGAGGAAAAGGTGCCACTCTGCTAAGACACACACACATACACACACATACTCATACATAGAAGCAGAAAAAATCAGAAATCAAATTTGGAAATTAAATGCATTTATTCAAGCTCATTGACCTTGACCTGCTTCCCATATAAAAATGTCTTTGAAATTTACCCATTTTAACAACTACGTTTTTGTTTTTCAGAGATAGATTGAATAAATTGGTAAAGGACACATCAGTCTGTTAGATTATCAAATGACACTGGGCTGAAAATGTTCCATGCACTGAAGTTCATGGAAGGAAAAATAAGACAATCTTATTTCTCAGGAAGAAGAGATCACAAACTAGGAGACAATACTGGGCTGGCTGCCAGTTTCAGTGGGCGATAAGTTTGTTGAAAATTTATTTTCAGAAATTAAAATAAACTTTTATAAATGTACCTTGTGAAGCAAAAGACCAAAACACATGTATTATCGACAGAGCTTTGAAGTACTAATGAGGTTCATTTTCTTCTTGACTATGTGTTTCTTATGAAAAAGAAAATAGTAAAAGGTGACCTGCTAGCTGTATTACAACCAGATATGGAACTCTTTGTGATCATATTTAATTTCATGTTATTCATCGCAAAAAGCTCTAATGCCATACAATGTTCATATATTTGTGAAAAATTTAATATCACTTCTGAAACACGTCCTTTTCATCATGCATCTGTGAGAAACTCAACAATCGCCTTAATTATTATGGTGGTAAAATAAGATAAAATGTCTAATCAATCTTTGTCCTTATTTCTTCCTAAGCAATCTTCTCGTCATATACAAAAATTGAAAAATAATACTGCATACCCAGTTTACATACTGCTTTAATGTAGTCATGCTGAGAAACTTTGCCAAACATAGTGGTGTACCAATTTATAACTGAGAGAGCTGTGCTACATTTCTCAGGGTGGGGAAGTGGGATGAAAAGCAGATATTTCTAAGGAATTTAGGGTGGCTTAAGCAAACAAGAGAAACAGATAATAGTTATTAAAGAAATGTTTTGAAACAATTTTGCATAGAAATACTTCTTCAGATGAACTGTGACACGGAGGTCAGATATTGAATGTCATTGAGGTACTTAGGAATGCTGGTCTACCTTCTATAACTTGTCCATTTGCAGGGGCCTCCGAAGCAGCTCTGAGAATCCTGGTGTCATGTGGGATGCAGTTTGGTAAGTAATGAATTACTGGTAAAGATGGTACCATGGTAGGAAAAGCTCTTACCTAAGTATGACCTTTATTTAGAGAAGGGGGAAAAAAAAAGAAACAATGAAAACTCTCTGAGAAGACCATCATAGAAAAATTGCAGAAGTATGTGCACATGGCACAGGACATACATGACACGAAATGGGGAAATTGGCATAGTCTCTTTAGCATAATGCTACAGAATCCTGAACAAGGATGCTGTGTCTCCTGAATTAGAGTTTTAATCATATAGAATTAAACACTTAATAACCATTTCAGGAGGTGTTAGAAGAGGGGCTGAGTTACTATGCTAAAACCCTTTGTCACAGCCAGGTGTGGTGGCACACACCTGTAATCTCAGTACTTGGGAGATGGAGACAAGAGGATCATCATGAGTTTGAGGCCCGCCTGGACTATATGGTGAGACCTTGTCTCACAAAACCAACCTACCAACCAACCAACAAACAAAATGCTTCATTAAAGAAGAAAAATGAACCTAACAAATGTAAGGCGATAGTATTGGAAAGACTATTGCTTAACATTGCTGATCCTAAGGCTTCTAATATCATCTACTAGACCAGGAGTCAGCAATTTTTTTCCTTAAAGGAACAGATAGATGATATTTCAGGCTGTGAAGACACTGTGACAGTTGTTAGTCACGCTGCTCAATTCATCCTGTAGTCAGAAAGGGCCATGAAAAGTATGTAAACAGTTGGCTGTTGCTGTCATTATCAACATAAGCAAACAGACTTTGTCCCGTGAATTATAGTTTGCAAAGCCCCCTACCAGGTTCTATCAAACTCAAAGTATGTTTCAGAGGTCACTAACAGCAGCATTACCTGAAAGGGAAAATTACATAAATTGTGAGCCTCAATGAAAAATGAAAATACAGGACTCCTTCTTCATAAATCACTAACAATATTAAAACGCTAAAAGCAGGGCATTCGTGCAGGCATGGGGTCCTTATGCTGTAGTCCTGGTTGCACATTCCTGGCTGCAGTTGTGCCTAGCACCTTGTTAAAGATGAGGAACCTCAGGCCCTATCCTTGAACACTGAAGCATAAAATGCCCATCAGTAAGATTCTTAAAGGATGTATTTGAATGTATGTTTTGAAAAGCACTGATAGACACTCAAATGAATTTAAAATGTACGGGGGAGAGGGGGAGAACCAAGATGCACCATGTATAGTTACAGAATAAATGTAATGAATGTGACCAATGTATGTAGAATGTACCAATACATGCTCTTGGTTTAAAATAAAAATAAAAAACAAACAAACAAAAAAAATGTACATCTGGCTAGAAATTCTCTAACAAGACCCAAAGAAGAGAAATGTATTATGAAATTCTTACACAACGGTTTACAAAATAATTTAAAAATTAATGTAGTCAACAAATACTTCCCACTTTTTAAGCTTCCAATTAAATTATTTAGAATCCTTCTTCCATTTTGTTTTGTTGTTGTTGTTTGTTTGTTTGTTTTCCCCACTCTAGTTGCATCTAATTGGTTACTGGGACTGATCATTCCTCTCTGGACATTTTCTCAGTTGGACAGCAGCTTTCGGGAGAGTATTGTGGTTAAAAATGTTGACTCTGGAGCTGTACCTCTTGGGTTTGCAGGCTGGCTCCACCACTTACAAGCTGTTTGGTCTTGGGCAGGTTATTTAATTAATCCATCTGTTTTGGTTCTTTCTTCATTAGACAGGATAATAACTCAACATTATTGTGAAGATTAAATGAGTTTTTGTATGTAAACACTTAATTAGTGTTTGACACATGGTAAACACTTCTAAGTACTCGATACTATTATTATCTATCGATTCTCATCACCTTTATCATTCTTCTGGCCCTCATAATAAGTTGTCTGAGCTCTTGGAGCAGCAACTGCTCTCAATGCCACGTGGGAATGAGGATTAGCTGCTCGGTTTGAGGAATAAAGTTAGCAATACTGCTGCAGTAAGGAATACTAAAGGGACTTTTTGTGTAACTACAGTGTGATAAGAGTGAGATAATCATCCCAAGGGTGAAAGCATATGGTTATCAAGATTATGAAATCAAATATAATAAGTTTAGTTGAGTTCTAGCAGATTCGGAGATTGGAGGTGAGATCCAGACCAGACATCAGCCAGGTATGGCCATTAGGCCAAATCTACAGTTTCATTTTTGTTTTTCACAAATAAAGTTTTATTGGAACTCAACCATGTTCATTCTTTTGCTTATTGTCAGTGAACGCTTTTGCACTACAATGGCAGAGGTGACTCGTTATGACATAGGCCTAGTTATGACGTGTCTATAAAGTATAAAATATTTTGTATTTGGATCTTAGAAAGAAGAAGTCACTGACCCCTGAACACAACCAAACGCAAGGCAGAATTGGTGGACTTTTAAGACAGAATATAGTCCTTGAGACAATTTTCTAATAAAGAACTGAGAAGAATAAAATTGCAAAGAATCCCAAGCTATCTGGCTAAGGATCAGACCCCAGCATAGGAGAGGGCAGACAGGAAGTGTGCTGCTGTTTATCTTCATTATTGAATCATCTGAGGGCTCAAACATATTTAAAGAATGAACTAAACTACTTGGAAAGTATATTAGTAAGGTAATTCTACTCTCATATTGGGTAGATTCCATTGATACATACAGATGTCGGCAGACGGTTTGGTGATTTTTCTAATGTTTACAGTATGACAATTATCATTCTGTAAAAATCCAATTGTGCAACCTAGTTTTAGCACTATCATGCTATAAGATAAGAACTCTTTGAAATGGCATATAATCCTTAATTGGAAAGCCATCAACTCAGCATTCACGGGACGGCATTGCATAGTTGGTTTTGTGGATATGAAAATACTTTATTGCAGATGTTTGTTCCTCTAACCCAAGTCCTTCTCTTGCCTCTTCAGATAGCAGGTTACAATTCATCCTATAAAAGTGCTCAATCCAACACCATCTGTTCTGGAAATCCTTTCAATAGTCTTGCAGGCATAATTAGTTATTCTGTTCACTTGAGTAGAGCTGATCATGTTGTAACCCAGGGAACTGGTGGACACTTGAAGCAGAAATCCAATATAGCTGCAGGACATTATCTAGGAGTAGATGTTGTCTACACAGAACAAGCCAAAGTACGAGAGACTCCTCCTGGAGTTGGTAAGAGCACAAAGCAGATACTCACCACTCCTGGGATTTATCCCAAAAGCAAGATCCGATAGGATATTCTCATACAGTAGCTTTTCTTCCCCAAGTGGAGTTGTGAAAGAATATATCAACCGATAGCACCATCTGGCACTCCTTGTAGTAATTTTATAAGATAGTAGACAGAACCCTCTCAAAATAATAAAGAGAAATCCCGCTCTGTGAAATAGGTATTTTGCAAGTTAAGAGAAAATAATTAAATTTAGGAGATTGTATCTATCACAACAAAGCACACAGAAGAATTCAAAGCTTTTTATCTTCCTTACTCATGACTGCTATGATTTGACTGTGTCCTTTTCTAGTCAGGTGTTGCTAGTGTGACACCGTAAGTAGTGGGACCATTAAGACCTGGTTAGGCCATGAAGTTGACTTGGTAAGGAGGGTTGCAATATTCACAAAAGAGGAGTCGCACAATGCCTGGTATTTAGCCCTTTTGCCTTCTACTGTGGGAACCTGAAGCAAGAAGGCCCTGACCAGGTGTAGTGCCTTGACCAGGAGTTCCCAGAACTGTGAGAAGATAAATATCTATTCTTTACAAATTACCTGGGGAATCTTGTTCCTTTAGAGCTGCACAAATAGACTAAGACCACCACTGAGGTAATCGCTAAAGTCTTGTAGATGTGGGCTTCTGTTTCACATTAAGAGCAAACTTGTTGGGCAGTAGCTCTGGGTGATATGGCCTTCACTAGGAAAGTAAAATGGTAACATTTTGGTATATAAAGAACCTGTATTTCACAATTTCTTTCTTCTTTTTTTTTATTTTGTTTTTTTATTTTTGTTATTGTGCTGAGGATTGAACCCAAAGCCTTGTGCATGTTAAGCAAGTCCTTTACCATTCTGTATTGTACCACTTCCTTGGTTGACCTGGCCTGCTTTTCTTTTTGATCTTATTCAATTGTGTAGTAAAAGAAAGATGTTCCCATTAATTGTGAAAACCTTTTTCCCATTTCTCCAGAGTATTTCTCCATCTACTAAGGCCAAAATGATTCAAGAGGGAGTCTCGAGTAATAATGAGAATGAGAGAAAGAACTTAAAAATTTCTCCTAATAATTGTAAAGAGACTTCTCATAAATAATATAAATAGCAGGAAAGTTTTCTGGCTGAGAAGATGCGAATTAAAAATAAACAGAACTCATTTTTCTAGTGTCTCTTGCAGCCATTAATTTACAGAACTGAACAAGAAGTTAATATCTGATGAAAAATAAGTGTTCTAAATATTAACACTGGACTCAGAGCGCTGTGTTTAACACACTGCTTGATGTAATGTAATTTTGACAGAGAATATATACCAATAAAACTGTATAGGAGCCATCACTGAAATTATAGTAAAAGTATTAGTTAATAAGAATATTTTAAAACAATATAACTATTTGAATTTGAAATTATTATATTAAATGAATTGATCACTAGGAAAATCAAAATTTATTTACAGTTGATATGGAAAGAAGAGAAAACTTGATATACATATGTGTGTGTGTGTGTGTGTATGTGTGTGTGTGAATGTGTTTTAAATCTGCCTACCATTGTGAGGCCACAACCTTAAAGATTTATACACATGCTTGCATATCCTCTTCTATATGCACACAACACACTTAGGAAGATTAATGAATGAGTCAGTGAAAGACATATGTAACTCAAAAAACTAGAAAAAATAATTTTAGGAAGTAGTTTAAAGGGTGTAAATATAATTTTTGTAATAGTCACCTTTTCCAGAACGTTTAGTGAGAATGATAGTGGAGAAAATGCTTCAGTCTTAATCAAGTAAAGGATAAGACATAAAATTCAAGATAAGATGAAATGTTTTTCTAAATATGTAGAAGCAGATGATATAAGGGGTGAAAATAGGTTTTGCAATCTATGGGAAAACAAATTTTAAAATATAAATGAAATGAAAAGGTTTATGAGTTAATAGTATCTAATTAGATTGATCCAACAAAGAAAAAGTATATATCAACAAATAAATATAGAACAAAAGTAAACATCCAAATAAATACTTCCACAGGAGCCTTTATGTGCCAGTGGTCTTCCAAGTGATTTCTTAAAACTTCTCTAGTGACAGGTAATTCTTCTTCCAGAAAAATGTTCTAAGAAAAGGACACAGATCTAAAATTATTCACGAGATATCTATTCAGGTAGTATTTGCTGGACATTAGTTAGAAATCCTATTATATGTTATAAATCAAAGCCAAATTACAGCTGAGAATCAAGTGTTAACTCTTTCATTCCTGACAAGTACTCCAACAGGAAAGCCTAATGGCTCTACTTTCAGGATGTGTCAAATAATCAGACCACCTGCATCGTACCACTTAAGACCATCTGCTATCATCTTCTTTTGCCTGGATTCTGCAACAAGCTTTAGCTGTCCTCCCTGCTTACATTCTTTATTCCCTATCTCTATTCCATATGGTCTCAATAAGAAGAGAAATCATCCAAGGAACATCATTTTTATTCTCCAAATATTAAAACAAAACTTACTTATAAACAAGAGTAAATTTCAAAGACTGCTGTGGGCTATGTGCCTTTCTGCTCCCTTCTTTATCTAATAGCTAGTGATCTTCTTACTCTTGGGTTCCCCCAGCCTTTCTGACTACATGATGCTTCTGCAATATGCTAAACAGCTTCTTCAAGAATTTAGTTTATACTTGCTGATCCATGTCTCTGGAATACCTCAAGTAACTAGAGGATTTGATTAATTTCATTCAGCCTTCCCTTGAAAATTGTCCTCTCACCGAAAAAGCACCTCTGACCACCCTTCTAAGTATACAGCAATGCGTCATTCTCTATTTCTTTATCCCACTTCATGTCGCTTCCTACTACCTATAATAGTTTATATATTTACATACATAAATATATTATTCAGTATTACATAACCGGTATTATACGTATATATAAATAATACATATATTTTATAGATTTATATATATACATGCATATAATACTGATTATTTGTTTGCTCATCAGAAAACAAATTCCACAAGAATAGAAGAGTTTTGGTTTGGTTTTGGTGTTTTGAATCCAGTCCTAGAAAAGTGCTCAGCATATAAATATTATAAATTAAAGATAGATGAAGTTTGTAACGTCAATCATGGAAAATGTGGAATAGATTATAGATCTGCTTATATGAGTGATTTTTAAATTATGTAGGTATTAATAGTATGGAGAAATATTTGCCATATTAATTTAAATATTAATTTCAAACTATAAATGTGTACAGAATAACGTTTCACAATTTGTACATTGCACGTACAGAAACAAATAAGAGGGGAAAAAAGAAGCAAATAGAAGCAAATAGGAAGAAGTAAACCCCAAATCCCTATTAACACTTTCTCAGTGGGATAAGCATCATGTGTTGTTTCATCATTAGTATTTTCAATTGTTCATGAATGTTCAGTATATTTTATCATTATAAAAATATCTTAAAAATCGAGTATCTACTGTGTGGATATGGAGAGGAAGTTAAATAGGTGTTCTAATTTTAGTTAAAGTAATATGTATTTAAATCAATAATTATATCTTTGTCAACTAGGAGAAAAATCAGACGATCTATATGGTTGTTTCTTTATTTATGCTTTATTTTCCACACTCACGAAATAAAGATAACAAGACACAACCTTCCTGATTCTGTGGTAATACTGCATGAATTAATATAGTCTTAGCACAACAGCTCACTTATAGCAAACTCAGTCATCTTTTTGTTTGTTTGTTTTATATATCAGTACACTATTCTTATCAGGAAGAAGTTATTTTATTAGCAGTTTCAGGGAAGACATCATGAGGTAGTGGGCATTGGGCAGTTTAAAAAGTAGTAGAATTCAACAATATGGCTAGTAACATGGGCTAAGTTATGGTGAGAAAACGTTCTCCCAACTCTCTTGCCTGAGACAATTAAATTTTGTTACGTTTCTATCTGGCATTTCCAGTTCCGGACAGCAATCTAAGACGCTAGGAGGAGTAGGAGTGGTTGGCTCTGGTCCATTTCTCAGGGAGTCAGACCAACCAAACTCTCACACTGAGGTTGGCTTGTGCAGTAATAGGTGGGGTAGCTATCAAATCATTCAAGTTCCCTTAAATTTTCCAGATGGATGCAACATATTTCACTTTCATTTGTATTCCAATGGCCATGTAAAGCTGCATGGCTAACTCCAACTTCAGATTGGTGGAAAGCAATGCACCCTGGTGTGTGTGTGAAAGTTACAGTTGGAAATACTTGGTGGAAGCAGTAATGATCATCACAGGTAGATTCACAAGGACAGGTAGGTGGTGGATGTGTTTCATCATTAGGTTATTTTGGACAAGGCAAATGGTATTAGGCTCTGAGATCTTCCTCCAGCTCTGGAAAAAAACAATATGAGAATATATCACCTTTAGCAGCACAGAAAAATAGATATCCCAGATCATCCTACTGCTAAAATGCTGAAAAATATTCAATATAATTTTTAAAAGAGGAGTTTAAAATTCATGTCTCAGCTTGCAATAAAGTAACAGTAATCCTCAGAGGCAGAAAGCAAATAGAAAGCATAAATCTACCATAATAAGTGAAATAAAGTCCATGGCTTCCCTGGGAAAACTTGAAGATCCCTTAATATAGAGCTTTGATTTTAATAACACATGTGTGTCCAGAGCCCACACAGAGTGAAAGATCAGAATTGAGACTGCAAATAAAACTGGAATATAAGAGTAACAATCTCAGTAAAAGAGTGAACCTGGAAAAATAAATGAAACAGAAAAGCAGTCATTTGCAATGATAGCATACTCTTGCATTGTGTTTTAGATTTGAATTTAAGAGTTCTTAACCACAAGCAATGTTTATATGGTATTGTGGTCCAATTTCACATGACCTGTGTGGTCTAATAATACCAGAGGAAAAATATTGCCTAAAACTGTCCCATGAAGCTATCACGCATCGACAGCATTCTAGAAAAATAGACAAATATTTTCTGGAGTGAAATTTCAATCTTGATCACAGAAACTTCCCATAAATACATACAGTCTTCCAAACATTAATTCACAATAACAACAGTAACAAGGCAAATAAAGAAGATAAGTGACATAAATGATTGTTACTGTGATACAGAGCAAAAGTCAAATAAAAAAGTTTTTAGATACTGAATTTATCATTGAAAAAATGAAAATATGTTCATTTAATGAGTTAAAAATAGAAAATCTAATACATGGAAAGAAAAAACATAAAAATTGATAGTCTTTAGTTGAAAATATTGTCCAAGTGTGTTTCAGAAACAAATAATTTATGATCATTAGAATTTAAAGCTTAAAGGATAATTTCATTGGAGCAAAAGACATCTAACATAAAAGTTAGGATTTCAACCAATTTAATGTGAAAAATTCACATTGCTACTAAGTGCATTCATAATATTATTCCAGATATTTTATTCATTATTACAAAAGAAAACTCCACAACAATTAAAAAGTCTAGAGTTCTCCTCTTTTTTTTTTTAATAATTTGAGAAAAATCACTGGTAATTAGCTACACAAGTAGTAGAATATGCTAGTGAAGTCATCTTAGGCTGTATTTTCCTTTGTGGAAAAATGTTTGATTACTGATTTCATGTCTTAAAATGTTACAATTCTATTCAGAATTTTAAAAATTTCTTCTGAGATAGCTTTATGGGGTTGTGTGTTTCTAAAAATGTGTGCAGGTCTAGGTTGCTCAATTTGTTGTATGAGATTTTTCTTAGTATTCTCTTATACTTGATAAAGTGTATGATAATATTCAATTTTCATTTCTTATTAAGTAATTTTAGCCTTCACTTTTAGTTACTCTGTATAAATATTTGCCAATTTTAACAGTCTCTTCAAAAAACAAACTTTGTTTTCATTGATTTTCTTCATTATTTTTCTATTTTCTATTTCATTTACTTTTTGCTAATCTTTATTGTTCTGCTAGATTTGAATTTAGCCTGTATTTCTTTCTGGCTTCCCACAAGTTATTTCATAATTTCCCATGATTTATTTTTGATCTATTGGTTAAGAAGGTCTTGTTTGATTTTGATACTTGTGGATTTACTAATTTCCTTATTAATGATTTCTGGTTTATTTTATTGTATTGGAGAAAATAATTTATATGATTTGGATCTTAACCTTTTGAGATTTATTATGTGGCCTAACACGTGGTCTGTTCTGGAAAATCTTCCATGTGTACTTGAATAAATGTGTATTCTTTCCTTGTTTGTATGTCTGTCAGGTCCAATTAGTGTTCCACAAGTCCTCTGTTGCCTTTCTGGTCTTGTGTCTAGTTGTTCTATCCTTATGGGAAGTGGGGGATTGAAATTTCCTCTAATGATTGTGCTGCTGTCTATTTCTTGCTTCAGTTTTATAAATATTTGCTTTATATATTTAGGATTTCTAATGACAGATACATACACACTGGGTACTGCGACATAATTCCTGTGTGTTGACTTATTTACTATGATATAATGTGCTTGCTTTTTGTGACTTGAAGTTTACAATAACAGCAGAAAAACCAAATAGCCTATTGAAAAATAGGCAAAGGACTTGAATAGATATTTCTCTTAATATATAAATGGCTAGTAAGCATATAAAAAATTTCAATGATACTATTTATTAGAGAAATACAAATTAGAACCACAATAAGATATCACTTCATACCCATTCTAATGGCTACAACAACAGCAACATGTTGGTAAGGACATGGATGAGTTGTAGTCTTTGTGTACTGTTGATGGGGATTTGAAATTAAAACACTTAAAAACTTAAAAGTAAGATTCTCACATTACATAGCAATCCCAATTCTAAGTATATAGCCAAAAGATTCTGAATCTTTTGGAAAAGATGAAGAGATTATTTGCGAACTCGTGTCCGTAGCAGTATTAGTCACAATAACTGAGAAGTAAAAATAACCAACTGTCTGTCAGGGAAGGAAGAGGAAAGCACGTGTTAAGTACACACAATGGAATATTATACACCTTTTAACATGACAGACACACAGAGTAACATAGATGAACTCTGAGGAGATTATGCTAAGTAAAATAAGTCTACCCAAAATGAAAAACACTGAATGATTCTACTTTTATGAGATATCTAATGTAGTCAAATTAAGAGAGATAGTAGACAGTGACTATCAGGGTCTAAGGGGAGGGAGAAATGGGAAGCTGTTGTTTAATGGATATAGAGTTTCAGTTTTGCAAGATAAAAAAGCCTGAGACTGGTGCTCAAAAACGTGAACAACAACAACACTGCTGAACTATTGAAAGAAAAGACGTGGCGAGCCATAGCAAATATTTTCTCAGGTTTTCTCTGAGCATGCTCATTGCCTTGAACATGTATGTTCCCTTGTGTACATGAAAGGTTTTCAAAATCATCTTTGGCAACCTGGTTAGGATTACATGTTTATCAGAGAAAGCAGAACTGGGCTAATTTCCATGGACTTGTTTTTGTTAAAAGACAAAATTGGGACAAATTAAAGATCTTAGTTGGTTTTAACTTTTATTCTAAAATCAGGCAATCCTTCATTTCATAACAAAATAAATGGGTTAATGAACTGCACAAAAGAGAACAGAGAAGGGATGATGAAAACAGGTACAAAAAACAAAGATTGGGATTTTATGGATAAACTATAAGTATTAGTATAGGGTCAGGGGTCTCTATACAGAGGAAAAAATTTAAATGAGGCCTCGTTAGGTCTTCTAGGTAATCCTGACTAGAAGGAGTTAAAAACGAACCTTACTAGAGAAATTCCCCTGAGAAATAGGTCAAGGATGGGGGTAAAGAAAGAGAAAAACCAGATTTTAAAAAGCCACTAAATGACCTTAGGACTTGCACCAAGAGACCAAAAAATGAACTAACTAAATAAATAAAACCTGACAGACAGGACAAGAAAAAGCCAGATGCACAAACAACAAGCTGTTCCCACCTACAATAGAATAGAGAAGGGAGACACAAAGGGGGGAGGGCAACTAACTTTAAGGCAGTGTGTACTCACAGCTGTGAGTCAACATATACACATATATACATGGGTATTCACTCTAGAGTCCCTCTATTATTCACTCCAAGGTCATCATAGAGTACAATAGGTATCCACATACGCCCTTACTAACTCAAAGCTAACCACGAAGAAGACACCCCTTTGCCAACTAGCTGCCCACTCAAAGATAAGACCTTAAATGGTAGGTCAAGGACAAGTAAACTGACAGAAAGAAGTGGCACGCAGACCACCAGAAGAAAAGACCTTAGAAAGATCTTCCCAAAAGCCAATCCAGTCATGGAAAGTTCTGGGTTGGGGGAGAAATCTCTGACCCTCATATAAAAGCAGCTGGGATCAAACAGCCCAGAGGTCCTCCATCTTTCCAGACCCTCATCCTGATTCTTTCTTATCAGGGTAGCTCTCTACCTTCTCCTCTCTCCCCCTTCCTTTTCCTCTTTATAAATAAAAGTTCTTCCTTTCATTAAACATTGTTCCTCTAGTTTTTTTATTGGGCCGTTCAGACAATAGGGCAGCAGTGTTCATCCACCAGACACAGCACAAGATCATATGGGGTGGTTGTTTGGGTAGATATTTCGATTTCCTAATTCCTTCTAGTTCTGAATCGACAAAAGGTAATTCTTAAAAGTGCAAATTATTCCGATGTGGAATAAAGAGAGTGACTTGAATTTCTTGATCAAATTTTGTTAGAATAACTTTGAAAAAGATTTTGAGGTATCAACAAAAGTGAAGATTCACACATCTGTGATGCTGCATAACTATGATTCACACACATTTGACACTATTACAGATGTGTGGCCCATAGATGGCTAGTCATGCTTCTTTGTAGAGAAATAACATGTTCAAAAGCACCCCCATAGAATCAATGTTTATAATAAAAAAATGATGTCAATCAAGAGATATTCTTGCTATGAAATACTATTCCACAGTAAATAAAACACAGTGAAAAGCAATCACATGAATAAATGTTTAAAAAAAATTTTGAACAAAAGAATCGGGACGTAATTTCATGTCATACAATTCGAAGTGGTAGACTTAAACTGCATTTTTAAGGTCTGCACAGTTTTAAAAACAAAAGCTTTCATAGTATGAAAGTGTGACTGTTGGTTATCACTGGGGGAGGGAGGGACTAATGATTAGAACGGACATGTGGGGGACATTTTTGGTTCTTGTAATATGTTATTTTCCTGACTTGTGATTATGTAAGAGCTCATTTTACAAGACTGTTTGATTGTGTGAGACGTCTGTTAAATATCAAAGTGGAAATATGAAAATGTACACAGGAATCTGGAATTCAGGGAAGAAGTCCAGCCTGGGGCAGAAATCAAGGCAACCTTGGGATATAGACGTAATATAAAACCCTAAGCCTAGACAAGATATAAAACAGTATGTGTTTAGGGCAGGGAAAGTCTAATAAAGTGAAGTAGTTTGATATGGGTTGAATTATGCCCCTAGAGTTCATAAGTTTAAGTCTTAACCCTAGTGTCTACAAATCTGACTTTGTAAAGAACTAGAATCAAGGCAGACATAATTAAGATGACTGTTTATTCCTGTCTGACTGGTACTTTTCCAAAAGGGGGACATCTGGCGACTTCCTGACAGGGAAAAAAAACCATGCAAGGATGAAGGTAGACATTAGGGTGGCTAATGTACCAGAAGCCAAGGAACACCAAAGAATGCCACTAAACCACCAAAATCTATGGAAGAGCCATGGAACGATCCTTTTTTAGAGTCCCAGAGTCTAAGACTGTGAGATAATTTTATATTGTTTTTCTACTGTTTAAGTAACTGATCTGCAGAACATTATTACAGCAGCCCTAGAAAGCTAATAAATGGTCCAAGCATAGAGTCATTTGGAGGAGAGAAGGACAGAGAAGGTCAATGACAAAAGCCCTGGTAAGCCAGACTGTTTGGGAACCGAGAATTAAACCTTGGAATTAGTAATGTTAAGGCAGCAAATAAATGATAAGATAGTTTGTGGACTGGTTGAAGACAAACATTTATTGGAGGAGTTTTAAAAGAAAATGAGGAGCAAGGACTTGAAAATAGCTGGCATTATCAATCCTTGTGATGAATTTACAAAAGAGCAAAAAAATGGTGCCATAACTGTGGACCAGACTGGAAGATATTTAACTTGGAAGAAATAAAGAGCAGGTTTGCAGAGTGATATGAATGATCCAATAGGGAAGGATAAGTTGATTTTCTAGAGAGGTAAAGGGGAATTACTACACTCCAGTCACTGAGAAGGTGAAAAGAAATATTATTTAGGACAAACATTAGACAGGGCTTCTCAATTTCTCATATAATTTACTCTTCTGAGAAGATGAGATAGCAGAAAGTGGACATTCAAAACGTGTAGGAGTGTACATACAGCAGGAACCGATAGAAATTCGCTTCGTTTTTTAAATTTGTTTTGAATAGGATCTCCAAGGTTTCAAAACTGAAGGTGATGGTGCCATAATTCCCAGAGAGTGGAGAAGGTATTGAAAGCAAATGAACAGGATAAATACATTAGAGAAATAGAATATGAAATTTCAGGAGCATCAAAGGCCTTTTTGAGATTAGTGGCCATGAATGTAATGTGAGGGCATTTAGTAAAATTGTTAGTTTCCTCAGCACCCATATTTGGCTGTTTTTTTCAACTGGCGCCCAATAAGAGCCAGGTGGGGAGTTTAAGAGCCTCTGCTCGGGGCACTGGAGTCTTGGAAGGGCTGCGCTGCAATGTGAACAGCTTGGAAATCAGATCAGAATACATTTCCAGAAACCTCTTATTTGCCAACAATAGTACTGATAGAATTTCTTTAATAAGTGTCTTCCTAGAAAGGATGCTAAATAAATCTTCTTCAGTTTTCTTTTAATTATGACAGATTTATAGTGAAGAAATCGCTACATAATAATGCACATCTGTTTAAGTAATGATTAAAATGTTTGAAAGATATTCTAAATCCACATTATAGTAATAACAAAAACAGTAACTAACAATTGAACTGCAAATTACTGTTAACAATATGATTTGCATGTATATTCTTCATTGAAAACTTAGACCTTCTCTATGAGGTATTTTTATCTTCATTTTGCTTATGAGAAAACTGAGTTTCAGTAAGATTATGGTGGCTGCCTTGTGATAATTGTTGTAGATCTTTTTTTTTTTTTTTTTCTTTTGGTGCTGGGGATTGAACTCGGGCCCCTGTGTTTGCAAGGCAAGCACTTTAACCACTGAGCTAAATCCCCAGCCCCTGTTGTAGATCTTTTAATTCTTCTTTGACTATTAAATTTTCAAGCATTTATGGAAGTGGTTCAAAATAGTTTTTTTCTTGCTTGCCTACTTGTTGCTGTGGCACTTTAATGTCAGAAAAAAATGTCAAATTGGCAGATTCTGTTTATCGAAAAATAGTTTGAGACAAGTACTATAAGAAATGTGGATAAAAAACACAAATTTGAGTATCTTATATATTCATTCTGTATTTTTATTGAATGAGCATATTAAAGATTAGATAAGAAGTAAGTATCACAACTACTGGGCTAAAGCCCACCTTTTTCCACCTTGGGTAAAACAGATTTGTGTTTACTTTTCACTTCCAGTTGACTATATTAGATAAGTCATAGTTCACTTGGGGATCAGGACATTTTAGTAGGTAAGGTTTAATAAATCGAACTAGATTGTTACAACTATTGGAAAGTCTGGGAGAATAAAGGTCAGAGGATCTCTGCTTGCTTCAGTAGATCTGAACATGCAAACTGTCTGTGAACACAGCTGTCTGGTGAACAGAAGAAAGCGACATGAAGAAGTTATCCAGGGTGCTTCTGAAGTTCCATCACTGCCTGGCTATACATGTATCAGCCATACTGGAAGAGAAAAATGACCTCTGCTCTCTGTCTACGTAATTTCATACAATGCCTATTATTATTAAAATCTAAACTAGAACTCTGCTGACAGGAACCTGGAAACTGCAGGTTTTAGTGTTTCTAATGCCTATGATACAGGAACAATTTAGTATGATGAGAATATGGTGCAGTATTGAAAAAAAAAATGTGTGATTCAGCCCCTCACCCCTAATTCCTGGCCTCTAACAAGTTGTTATTTACATATAAACTCAAAATAATAATTGAGGCAACAGAAAAATCTCACTTTCTTATGCTCCGATGTGCTCTCCCCTATTCATACATTCAAACTGAGCTTTAGTGTGATGGTTTGGAACATGGGGCACTTGGGGGGTGATTAGGTCAGAAGGGTAAAGTCCTTGTGAATGGAATTGTTGCCCTTAGCAAAGAGGTCCAAGAGAGCTTGTTTGTCCCTTCCACCACACAAGGACAAATTTGAACAAATTTGCATCTTTGCCTCACAAGTTCTAACTGGCTGAGCATCTTGTGCTGAAGTGTATCGCCTGCAGGATATTTTCTTTCCCTAATATTCACTCAAATCCCAAGACTTTGGGATTCTCATGGAATTGTTGGAAGCACCATGCCTGAACATGTCGGCTGCAGAATCCCGAGGCCCCATAAAAGTATCTCTCTTTCTCAGTGGTGTACAGTGTAAAGTGCAGCAAGTTCCATTTAGGAAGGGATATTTTGCCACGCCTATCATCTAGGTGCACTCCCCCTGAATTCTGAATTTTTGTGAGAATAAGCATGTTTTTGCTATGTAAAGTAAGGTTTTTGCTATACCCTTCTTACCTGATCTAATCAGCTTGATACACTTTATCATGGTAGACCAGATACCCATTTTTTAAATCCATATCACTGTATTTTATTTTCATGCTATTTTTTTCCTAGTATAACACGCACACAATTCATTCTTACGCATTTCCCAATATTTTTCATGCATATTGGCAATGTTCATAATCAATGCCTTTGGTTTATGTTCTTTATTTCTGGACTAAGTCAGAGTGGAACCTTTTTCTTAATTGAACAGGAAATACATACCTTTTAAGAGAGTGTAGGAAATTTGGTGGAGATGGGTTTTGAGGGGAATCAGCAACACTTTACAAGGCAATTGCTCCATCATGGGTTCATCCAGCAAGAGGAGGCTGATCTCAGAGAAGAAAGAGCAGATTCGGCTAACAGGGAAGAAACAGTGAAACCTGGAAGCATTCAGAATCACTTGGATTCACAGAATACTGACACTAAATTTCTGTGTCACTTTTGGGCCTACTCAAATCTCTTTGTGTCATTTTATATCTCAGTAAAGTCAGGCATAGTGGCATATGCCTGTACTTCCAGCCATTTGGGAGGCTGAGATAAGAGGATTGCAAGTTTGAGCCCATCCTGTCCAATTTAGCAATTTAGTGAAACCTGTATCCAAATAAAAATAAAAAGGACTAATGATGTAGTTGAGTGTAAAGGCCCTGCATTTAATACACAGTACCCCCGAGAGAAAGAAAGGGAGCAGAAGACAGGAGGGGAGGGGAGGGGAGGGGAGAGAAGGGGAGGAGAGGGGCGGAGTGGAGAGAAAAGCAGCTCTATTAATCCTGTGAACATGAACTAACTATAGTTTGGGACCTTGAATGGCATTTGTTTTATTTTTAACATTGACCCTGAGATTACAGGAAAATAGAAGTTCTTTGAGAAAAGTCATAGAAGTATTTTTATTTTTGTTTTTGTTTTTGTTTTGCTCTTTTGCTTTTCCTTGGGCCAAAATGTCTTCAGTTTGTAATTTGTGTGTAAGCCAAACTTGTTCAAAGGTAGACGTCTCATAGTGCTTAAAGTGTTTGTTCCACTAAGTTGTATTTCAGTAAGTATTGTGGTCTCCAGATGCCATGTCTTTAATAAACGTTTCTTTGCAGTTGACTACTGGCTTGCCCTCCTCTACTAGTATTTCATTTATCTTAGTATTGGTGCTATTATTGTTTTCAAATAAAACTGGGTCAGATAACCAATTCCAGCCTCCCACTTCTGACCCATTTATGTGACAAAATTCTCTATCACTCAAGGATTTGGTTAGAACAACCACCCAGAGCTCAGCAGGAGCTCAGTGGGAACAGATTTAATGCAGAGAATAAGATCTCTAACATCTAAGTGCTGGCAGAACACAGGCCAGGGAGAGGCTCTGCTGGGTTTTATACAAATAGGAAGTACAGGAATTATGAGAAATTCCCACTGAAGCACCAAAGTCAGAGACCTGAAGATTTACAGGCACTCGATGAGAACTCACAGATGTTTATGTCTCTACAAGAAGGAAAATGCTTGTTTTCTTCACTCTTAAGTCTCAAACCCTTACTCTCAGTATTGAGATATAGCACGCAACCATGTGGGCAAAGAATTATAGGAAATACAGTTTTAGGTTCTAGATTCTGTAACACAATTGGATAGTTTAGGAGGCCAAGAAGGCTGAGGCACATATTAAATTGATATAAGCAATGTTAAAAGAAACTTTGTATCTATGTCACAAGATTTTAGTATTTATCACATACTATTCCTTTATTGTTATTTCTGACAATTACTCAGTGACTTCAACATGACAGTCTTGTCAAGTAGTCATGCTGAAGCATTTAATTTTGACCCATTTTCTACATCCCACTCAGTGATTCTAAATGTGTTCGTCAGCATCTCCCTTTTGCTTTGCTACAATAGTTTTCCTAATTGTTCTCCCTACTTCACGAAGCATTTGCCCTCAATCTATTGTCACTGAAATCAGAATAATGTTTTAAACTGAGAATATGTTTATGCCATTTTGATGCTCAAAATATTCAATTTCTCCCCAGTGTTTTTATGTTAAAATGAACATTTCATTATTTAGACTTTGCTACCTCTCCCAGTCTGACTGTTGGCCACAATTTAGAGATTGGGTTCTTTATAAGCCATAATTTGCCATTCATGGCTTAATGCGGATTCAGGTTTCTTGGTCAGCTTTCCACTTTTGTCTAACATACTGAGCATGTCGTCACACCTAATTACTTTTACATATCTGGCCAGTTCTTTAGTACATGCTTCAATGCTTACCTAATATTTTTTCAACTTTTTGACTCAACTAAAATCAAACTGTCCCCAGTACCCACTAGTTTCTCCTGCAGAGATTTTTTTTTTTATTCCTACTCCATTTGCTATGTTGTCATGGATGAAATCTGCATTGTTAAAATTTGAATTGCTCTTTCCCGATCATTGTTATTTAGCTCAAGTAGGACCATTTAGCCATTTTTGAAATTTTGCCTCCATTTATCATCCTTTGATACTCACATCCTCAGAGGCCCTTTGACATGTGACTCACTGGCTTTCTTTTCATACCAAGACAGCCTCCATAATAACGTCAAAGAATCACACACATCTGGCTCCCTGGGCGTCGTATGCTCACAGAGACCTGACTCTCTGGATCCTGGTTCTCTCAACTTGTGCTCTAGTTCAAACATTTCCATGGCTACAATCTTGATTTTATCATCTCTTATAATTTTATTACCTCTAATATAATAAGTTCCAAAATACTAATCTCCAATCCTAGCTCCATTCATTCCAGCCTTTCACTCCATTACTTTCACTCTACGTTATTTTATCTTTATTGTTTCTTTGGATATTCAATCCCTCTTTCACTTTTTTCTCATTCCCATGGTCTCAATTATTTCTTATGAGTTCCAGCCTTAGTGATGAATCATTTCAACATTTTATTTGCCATCTCTTGCCTTGATTTGGTTAGTTGGATTGTTTTTTCTTGCTAATTATATGGTTTTTGGTTCAGGCACCCTAGAAAATCATTCTAATTTGTTCCATCAAGCCTACTCTCACCAGGATGCTAGGGGTTGCTGGGGAAAAATCCTGCTTCCTTACAGACTGATGTCTCAATAAATTGTTTTATTCATACATGCCGGACATTCAGTTCTCCTAGTAATCATTCCATTTGTTCCTGTTCACCTTGTTTTCATCTCTCGTAACTCCTGTGAGTTATTTTCCCAGACCCCAAAATATTATATCTTCCCAGTGGCTCACTAGCAATCTACTTCTTTCCTCTGTCCTGTATATGTTTTCTGACCAATCTTATCTTTTCTCATGATTTCAATTAGTACTGTATGTTGACAACTTTCAGTTATGAAACTTGAGCCATTTCTGAGCTTCAGGTTTATATTTTTAGCTGTGTACTAATTATGTCACATATACTTCAGATTATGATGCCCTTAGAGGAATGTATTATTTGGTCTTTCCCAAATGTGTAATTTCTCTTGTGTTTCCATATTTGTGAGTAGCACAACTATCCACATAATGGCAAAGCTCAAAATTGTCCACATCATTCTTGACTTTTAAATGTACTTTCCTACAGACTTACTTTCTTTTATTTCTTGATTCTGTTTCCCTCTCCAATATTTGTGTTACTCCCTTATTTAAGGTCTCATCATCTTCTGCGAACTTCCTGAACAATCATCTTCCTGTTATTTATTTAAACTTGTCTTATATTTACTTATTTTCCAGCTACCACAATTTATTTTTTCAGATACCAATCGCAAGATGTAATTTCTCTGCTTCAAATATTTTAGTGACTCAAACTTGTACATCAAAATCTATGCTTCCTGGCATTGAATGAACAGCTCTCCCGTGAGTAGAGCCTTTCTACTTCCTTAATCTCATCTCTTACTAACATCTCCTGCTCTCCCTTTATCAGGGACTTCCTTGGGATTGTGTTTTTTGGTGACGTGAGGTTTATGCATATGTGGCATCATTTGTGTGGAATGTCTAACATTTCCAATAGTACACTGTGTTTCTAGCTCAGATGGAACAATTTATTGTAACCATCTCTTTTCTTACATGTCTTTCCATCAGAAACTAAAATCCTGAAGAAAAATCAATTTTTCTAAGCACTTACTACTGTGTGTCATGCAGAGTTATATTCTACTAAGTTTACTATATGAATGAATTTAATAAAAATAAAATGAATAAACTAAACTTAGCCTTGTAAACAATAATTTTCTTTGTGACTTAGTAACTAGTTGATCTCCCCATTGAAATACTTTCATTACATTAATATTAGTTGGTACAGGACCATTTTTATTTTTGTCATACAGTTAGACTAAAATATAAGCTGGATTTTGAATAACATGCATGTGTTCCAAAATACTGGAAAGGCTGTGGGGGAAAAAGGAACACTTCTACACTGCTGGTGGTAAAGTAAAGTAGTACAACCACTTTGGAAGTCAATATGGAGTTTCCTCAAAAACTGAAGGTAGAAATTTCACTTCACTAAGCTATTTTCCTTCTAGGCCCTGTCCCAAAAGACATAAAGACATCATATTAAAGTGATGCATGTGTACCCATGTTTATAGCAGCACAATTCATAATAGATAAATCTTGGAAGCAGCCTATACAGATGAATGGGTAAAGAAAATGTGGTTTTTACACACAATGGAGCGCTACTCTGCCATAAAGGAAGATAAACTTGAGTCATTTGTAGGAAAATGGATGCACCACGAGACTGTAATGTTAAGTGAAATAAATCAGACACAAGCTTAAATTTGGCATGGTTTCTTTTATATGAAATAAATAAATATATATATATATCTTTATATAAATAAAGATAAGAATAAAAGACAGATGATAGAAAGCAGGGAGGTAGCTCTTTCTAACAGTGGGAAGGGAGCAAAGGAGGGAGACAAGAGGGAAAGAGAATGAAAAAAATAAATTAAAAATGTGTTATGCACATGTACCAACTCCACACAAATAATATAAACATTATGCACTACAAATGGGTAGTAATAAAAATATCATTATAAAAATAAATAAATGTGCTCCATGTGTTAACTTGTATCTCTATGTAATCTGCCCTCTTCAGTATAGATAAATTAATAAAACTGAATTATTTCTGGAGCTTAAGCTGATCCTGTGCTCAAGTTACAATATTTAAGTTACAGTGGGCCTTTTGAAGAAAACAAATTCACTGGTTATATTATGTTGTCTATTTACAGTACGATCAAAGTTGATTATATAAAAAATTCTATTGGGAGTTCCTGATATTTAGGTGAAAAGTATGTTGTAGTAAAAAATATAAAGTGTTTCCTTTGCTTCTTATTCTCCTTTGCATGGTGATTTAATAGATGACCAGGATTCATGATATATTTCCTGTCAAGAGCTGTAAGACTGTATCTTTGCTGATTTATTAAGATTTAAGATGCCAATTGCTCAACATTTCTATTTCACTATAGAATCCAATTACCTATATTGATTTAATTTCTATTATTTGAGAATGTAGCCCTTTGTTTCTTTAATGTAATAAATAACAGGTACCTATCTGCTTTTTTGGACCTTATAGATTTACTTTTCAACAATTAATGTACATGAACTCTACTAGCTTAATTTTATGCCATAAGTCAAGTGTATGTGAGTATATTTGTTCATAAAATTTCATATGCGACTGTATTTTATTAACGTTTTTAGAGAAACATTGCCCTAGCAAGGGAAAGAAGGCTTAAGAACACTGCAAGGACCAACTCTTCTATTTCCCAAGCACTGCAGATGAGTTTAATCTTGGAAAGAAATGAACTCACTGAGAGCGTGCAATCTATCACACCTACACAAAGTCTCTGGTCTCCCAGTTTAACCTATTCCCATTTTAATAACACGACGGAGAGATGTTTTCTTTCATAGTACACACACCAAATTTGTTATTGATTTTTTTTTTTTTTCTGCTGATCCTGCAGGCGCTGTTCCACTGTGTGTATCTTTTGTTTTGCCAGTCTCCTGCAAACTGCACTGGAAGTGCATTTGCAACAGAGACTGGGTCTCTCTCCTGCCTGGTCTTCTATTTTGGCTGCTTACATACTTTTTTTTTTTTTTTTTTTGTGCTGGAAATTGAACTCGGGGCCTTGTGCTTGCTAAGCAAGCACTCTAACCACTGAGATAAATCCCTGGCCCCTGCTCACATACTTTTGCACTCTACATATTCAGCAGCTATTACGATAAATTCAAATGGCCAACAACACTAATTTTCCTACTTGCTTCAATATTACTACCCTGTGATTCAAGTGGCATTTCCATTCCAGTTGCTTCTCCTTATACAGTTGATTTGTACCTGGAGAGTTCCCAATGTGTTGATCTTATTCATCTAAGTAAACTTAACAATTCTCATTTTATTGAGTCCTCTTTGCATCAAATAGGCAAGCGAATGTTAAATAACACATAAGCCCAAATATATTTCCTTCATAAGAAGTCTTTCCATATCAACCTGATCATGTGGTCTAATTGATAATTTAAAGATATAATAAAATACTAGAAAACTATGATAGCTTTGATTTTCTGTCTTTAAAGAGCAACAACTATCAAGCCAGCTTTTTCTTGTATGTATATGAACTCCTCCCTTCTAATGGCTGACTGCAAAGTATGCAGTTCTAAAAATCTGCAAGTTTGGGTCAATTTTCAACACCGAGGTTATGTTTATGTCAAACCTCTGCACAGGTCTGACCATGGCTTTGTCGAATCTATGTGGTATTATACAATACACTGTAAATGATATTTTGTGTTTCCTTCCTCATAAAAATGGAAAACACCCAGCCATAGGAGCAGTAAAAGAAGACACTATAGCAGGACCAAGAGGACTGAAAATCCCATATCTAGCACAGTTTCATCTCTGGGGTAACTTAACAACACATTACCAACAAGGTCAAGATTCATAGTCATACTCTGAAGAGAAACATAAATCAGTGGAGGAGGGCGAGAGCACTATACAAAGTATTTCTTGCCTATTCTCTTTTCCCTCCGTTACATTTCTTAGACCGGATGATGCCAAAAGTACTATATAATCACATTCACTCCTTGTATGATTATTATCGATTCTCTTTTCACTCAACAGAAACCTTAAATGTTGTTTGGGAAAAAGTGTTAAAGCGCTTCCTCCATCATCTCACCTCTTGTCAATTCCTACTTTTAGACAGGCCACATCACAGTTGTCTCAAACAGAAATGATGTGGTAAAAGTGACCTGAATATCACACAAGGAGTTTTCTCTGGTCTTTATATTATTAGGTAGTGCTGCCACTGTTGGTGTGAAAATGAGTAAAATACAGCGCCTGTCCAGCAAGCTTTCCAAACCCCAAGCTGTGCCCTGTACAGCAGTTCACTCCCGGTCTAGTGTGAGTATGTTTTGCGTAAAAGGCAGCGTAGAAAAATGATAAAAGCTATTGTCACCTTTAATAGTTTTTAGTGTCATCTAGTGATCCATAAATGTGCTTTCCCAGTTTATTCTCCGTTCTCTTTATTTACTTTTTTGTCGCTTGCTCTTTTTCATTTGTTTTGTGTTCATTTTCAGAGAAGGACTGTCACATGCATTATGCCCATTAAATCTTATCACTAGCAACTTTCAGGTAAGAGCAATTCTGTTCTTAAGCCAAGAAAGTGGAGGTACAAAAGACTAAATTTCTTGAAAAATTCCTCTTTCTTTATGTTAGATTTCATACTTCAGGACATCTTTCTTTTTTTTTATTATTTTTAACCAAGAACATGTATTGGTACAATGTACATATAATGATCACATTCGTCACATTTATTTTGTACCCATATATGGTGCATCTTGGTTCTCCCACCTTCTTCCCCACCCCTCCCCTCTGTTCCTTCCCTCCCTATTTACAGCAGGTTTATTCACATTTCTCCATGATTTCCCTTTCCCGTTTCTTTCCTTTTTTTCCCTTCCTGCTTTTCTCCCTTCTCTCTTTCTAGTTCTCCTCTCCTTTGTATATTATCTTCCTATTACATCTATTACACATCTTTCATTTTCAAAAGCCCCAACTTAAAATTTTAGCTAAAGAAACACCATTTTTGTGGAAATTTATTGCAAACATAGAGAAAACTTACGATACATATGATTTATAATGATAAATGTATCAAAACCCTGAAAAACAAAAGCTTTTAAAGTTCATTTCTAGTTAGAGAAACATGTACATCATTATAATAATACATACAAAATGTCAAAATCTTGATCAAGTTTATGGAAAGAAATGTAGATAGTCTTTTTAAAGGGTATAAAAGGAATCTAATTTATTCCAAGGGCTCATGATGTCTTCCTAAAGAAATAAAACTCAGTTCATTGTTTTAAATTAAAATGGGGTGGGATATTAGAAATTACTACTTAGTGGGATTTGTTTTTGGACACTATTTCTTTCCAGGTAAGAAAAAAATTCACTGATTGATCTAAAAACGTAATTTGAAACAGAGAGAATACGCCTTTGAGTATAAGTAATTGGTATTGTAGTAAGAGTGGAAGAGGGGTTTGGAGGTAGTGTAACGTCTCACTTGCAGAATGGATCGGTAAGATGCCATTCACTGTGGGAGGGGCCCTCAGTGGAGCCTGAGGTAGCGTGGTACCTAAAGCTGAAAACTGAAGAGGGAAATTTGAAGTTGTTGTCGTATCGATGATAATGGAAGTCCTTGGAAGACAAGGGTTTTTTAGGATGTGATTATACCAAAAAAATCCTACAAAAGAGCATTAATTAATATATTCGTATATTTAATATTTTTATTGTGAGGTGCAAGCCCTAAGCATATTGAAACATTAATAGAAAGATGCAAGTACAAGAGAAGCTTTGTATAGAAGAAGCAACGATTAACAAGGTCCTTTAGAGGCTGGAAGAAGTAGGATATAAAGTACAGAAGTGCCACATACAAGGTCCAAATAACTCCAGCCAATGTAAACATACGCCGTAAAGTGAACCAAGACAAATAGTATTAACAAGTATGTAAAAAGCGATAGGAGACTGAGAGGAGGAGGGCAGAGGGGGAGGGAAGGGGAAAGCAATTAGAAAAAAAGCTGTAATCGGTACACGTAACTACTCCCCAGGATGACTGTAAACTGTTAGAACTGCAAACATGTACTAATGAAAAAATACTTTTAAGTTTAAAAAAAAGGATCACTACATTTTATATCTGCCAGCGTGTAAAAATGTTAGTGATTTGTCTGAAGCACAAGCAAGCTGGGTTTTCCCACCTTTTAGTTTTGTGATCTTTACTTTTTCCACAGTGTCAGTACATAGCTCATAGGTCCACTATCAGGATTCAATGAAGCGGCAGATGAGGAGCTCTCACAGCAATTCCAGGCACAGAACGAGCATCCGAGAAATATGAGCTGCCTTTATGGCGATTTTAGCACTGTATGAAAATGTTTTGTGTGATTGTCTTGTCCAGGGCACAGGTGGCTATAGGACAAAGGATAGATTCACTGACATGCTTGCGGTGTTCAGCTCAGGGCTTGCAACACAGCGTCCGATTTATGCCTGGTGATTAGAATTTAAATAAACTTTACAATCTGCAGGTAAGAAGGTTGATGTTTAGAGGCCAGTGAAAGGGATGTACAGAGCAAATGTACACCCAGATCCAGGCATCAGGGTATTATATTCTGGGAAAAAAGAGGAAGTTGTGTGCCGTGAAGAGCTGTAGGTATATAATCAAACACATTTTTTCATTTGGTTTCCAGTGCTAAATACAAAAATACTACATTATTATCATGAATTTAATATGATTATGTGCATTATTTCCCACCTAATGTATACAAAACTGTCCTAAACCAACAAAGAGAAGTATTTCTAGAGCCTTTTAAATCAAATATTAGGATCGAATTATACTAAAGTCAAGACCCCAATTGACTAGTTGATAAGAAGTCAAAAAAGGTATAAACCATTTCTAGCTAAGGGAAGGTCTTATTTGGTATGGTAGAGATACATATGAAATAGATTTGATTAAATTGTATTATATTTAATTTAATTTAATAGTCACTCTTGCTCATTTACGATCCTTTGGCTCTTATAGACTTGCTTGCTTATGACAGTCTTATTTATTAAATTCTGTCTTTTATCTTGGGTTCCTAGGATATTTTGAAGTTAATTCACATTCGTATTCGTAGAAAACAGTCAACCACATTATCAGAAAGTAGACATATTTCCACAGGGGACAATTTCACATAGATATTTTTATCTTCTTTTTCTTTTCTTTTTTTAAATTTTTTTATTTTTCTTTTAAACTTTGATTATTTAAGCTAATTTAGTACATTATAAAATAATACATGGTCATACTTCACAATTTTTCAATAAGCTAAAAAGGAAAAAAATGAGAAATAACTTTGCATTCTCCTCAAATTATTTATAATTCTTTCCATATTTTTGATGCATATATAAACATTATATAGATATATATCTCCAAATGGAATTATGCTCTATATTCTGTTTCCCCTCTTTAATAATATGTAATATAGTGATATTTCCATATCACATCACCTTCATTCTCTTCAATAGCTGTATATTATTATACTCCATTAGATTGCTCCTTGTTCTTTTCTACTAAAAAATATTTCAGTAAATAAACCCATACAAGCTGGGCCCAAGAGCACACGCCTACAGTCCCAAGTATGGGAAGGGTCAGGCAAGAGGATCACATAAGCCCAAAAGTACAAGGCCAGCCTGGGCAACATATTGTGATTCCATCTCAAAATACATAAATGAACAAATAAATAAATATGCATACACATTTGCACAACTGTGGAGCTGCATGCAGTACTCCTAGAGGTTAAATTGCTTAGTCAGAAGATATGCACACAGCTGAGGGGTTTAGCACTGCAGTAGAGTGTTTGCATAATATGCACAAAGCCTGGAGTTCAACCCTCGGTACCATAAATAAATAAATAAATAAATACACACACACATACATACATACATACATAAAAGGAAGAAAGAAAATGTCACCAGCTAGCATGTGTCTTTGCTTTAGTGATGATGGAAATTAAAACTAAAATAGTAATTGACAGGAAAATCTGTAATTAAAAATAAGAGAAAATAGGGGTCGGGGATTTAGCTCAAGTGGTAAGTAAGCACAAGGTACTGAGTTTGATCCCCAACACCCCACAGCAAAATTAAGAAAAATTTAAAAAAAAAAAAAGAAAAGAAAAAGAAAATAAAGGGGAGTACAGCTCTGACAAAAATCAACCTCATCTCCTAAAAAGGAAAGTAAGAACAAAGAGGAAAAGCACTACAGCTTGGGTAGCTGGAAGGGTCAACTTTGACGTAAGGCTCAGACTGGCCCGCCCACCAAAGCAGGAGGCAGCTTTTAAGAATTAGCTGAGGTGGCTCAGGATCTGGCTGGTGGCGATCAGTCTTGGTTTTGTAATTCTGGAGGAAACCACATGCCCGAGGGGCGGTTCCATTCCTGTAAAATGATTTTCTCTGTGGTGGCTTCAGTCATGTGAGGCTCTGCTTTTCCTGGCATTCAGGTGATCACTGGTATAGAGCAATCAGAAGAGTTTAAAGGAATAGAAATAGTGGATTAAATTAGGTCTTTTCTAAAGTTGAGACTTTCCTACTGTTTCTGTCCACCTGTACCTGAATGCCAAAGTATAATGAAAAAGAAGCCTACTCACAGGGTAATACATCTGTGTCTCTTTCGGGAATACTAGATTATACTATCAGAGTGAATTAAAAAAGAAAAGTATAATTAACATACCTCTCAGCAAAATGTAATTACAGATTTTATAATACAGATCATTCAGAAAATATAATGGAGGTATAGATAAGCTCACCTTAATTAATTAATTCTTAGTCATCCTTTAATCACAAATTAGATGTTACTTTCCAAGAATCCAGTTCCCAAGACTGAATCAAGTCCAGCTAATATACAGATGTGATGTACATCTTCATAGTACTTCCTCTTTGTATCATTTATCACATTCGTAACTATGTAATTTTGTGTAATTAGCTGTTAGATGTTTGGATTTTAGACTTCAAATTTATCCATGAATTGAGTAGTGTATGTCTAATTTGCCTATCACATGTGGTAATAGCCATGCAGAATCAATATCAACTCATTCTTGAAGATAAGTTCTATATTTTATATGATCAAGAATAGTAAAACATTTATTATCTTAATAAAAGTAGATATGTGTCTGCCTTTTAATAGAGAATTTCAGCTATAACCAATCAATTACAAATTCCAAATTGTACTATTTCGACTAGTGTGCCCCCTATTCACGTCCACTGAAAATTTCAGGAAGTGGACTGATTTAAAAATAGGCTTTGAAGATGTATTTAATGAAGATAATACGCTGAATTTAGAGTGAACTCTAAATATAACGACCAGTGTCTCATAAAAAGAGTTGACCCAGAGACAGAAAAGAAAGCTATGAGAAGGTGACGACACCGATTGCGGCTAAGGTGTCATGACCGAAGACACCTGAGGCCTGCAGAAGCTGGAAGAGGGAGCGATTCTTCCGCGGAACCTTCAGAGGAAGCAGCTTTCCTGTGACCTTGACTCTGGACTGGCGTGAGCCAGAGCCACAGCCGGATGAATGCGCGCTGTTTTCCGCCACCCAGTTTACAGCGCTTCCCTGACCCCAGATCGGTCAGCTAATGCGAAGATACTTCTGAGCTTAGGCGGACTGTTGATCGGTATTTAATTTTCATGATCTCCTTTGATGAAATGCTCGAATTCAATAGAATAGTAAAACGTGTTTAAGAATAGGTTATGTTTGTCCTAGTAAGATCTAAGTAGAAAGAATATAAATTAATATTTTGTGGAGGGAAATTAGGAGAGTTTAATGAGTGAATTTGCTGAAGCAGATTTTCCAAAAATCAAATACATTTTCACCCTGAAGATATGAACATTCAAATGTTTATCTTTCTATATTAACAATACACTATTCCACAAAAATTTTAAAAAGCCATGGGCATGGTGTGCACGCCAGTTATCCTAGTACTCTGGGAGGCTGAGGCAAGAGGACCACAAGTTTGAGCTCAGCCTGGATAACTTAGAGAGATCCTTTCTCAAAATAAAAAAATTAAAAAGCAGTGCGAAGGCCCTTAGGCCCTGAATTCAGTCCCCAGTAACACACACACACACTCTCTCTCTCTCTCTCTCTCTCTCTCTCTCTCACACACACACACACACACACACACAGAAATTTTAAGCAGAAGAGTTAAAAAATGCTTCTATTTCCTAAAAAAATGGTTTATTGAAATCAAGAATTTATCACCATTTTATATTAATGGAATGGATCATTGGTACACTGAAACTAACAAATATTATGTAAAATATCAATAGTGAGTGGGTATCTCCAAGGAGATCAAGACACTTAAGTGAAAACAGTGACATTTTTCTACCTTCCAAAAGATTATTTAGCAGAATGATTATTTCAAAGGAAATAAAAGTATACAGAGGATTTTCATATTTGTAAAGAGATTTACGAATGATTTTATCAATTCGTGTTTGCCAAAATGTTATTTCTGAAAGAAAAAAATAAAATCCGCTGTTTCTGTATGCTAAAATCATCATGCACTCAAAACTCAATGGCGAAAAGTAGATTTTTTAAATTAAGTCAGTCAATGACTATACTTTTTCCCAGTATCAAAATGTACTATCTCTTCCCACAGTAGCACATTGTACCTGTTGGGAACTTGTACTTAAAAGTCAGAGTATGACAATGGTTCATAACTTAGAGAGACAGTGGTTCATTTTGACAAGAGCTATAATTTAAAAACATAGTGTTTTCCATAGTTTTCTAGTGCAATTCTTTCTGTATAATATGATTTCTGTAAGCGGGACCTGTTGTGGTTCTAACAGTACTGTAAATATTTTGAGGCAAAATTTTGCCTTATTTACCTCCCTGAATTCCAAGTATAGGGTGACACATGTTCAACAAATATTTATTAAATAGGTGAATGTTTAAAAAGGAATCTGTCAAAAGAGTATGATAATAATTTAATTATTTGATAAATTTGGATACTATAAGTGAGTGATTCAGCTACTTCCCTGTAATACAAATGTGCAAATAATTGCTCCTACTTCTGCATTTGTTACACACTAGGAAGAGTTAGATGCTTTGGAATAGTATCATATCTTATCCTAAAAAAAAAAAAAACTGAAATCTACGAGGCATAGTTTTCTACATTCATTACTCTAAAGGAGAATACACAGAGGCAAAATTAAATTGTTTTCCATCAAACAACAAAGCTGGGAGAAGTGGTGGCTACAGTCAAGTTCATGTATTGGAAACACCACACCTTTCTTTATGTATATCATATTAGCAATAACTACTTAGATGTTTGAAATGTTCCACTCGATTTTTGGGAAAGATAATTGGTTCAATAAGCATTGGTTATGTAAATGAATATATATGGAAGAATCCTGGTGTTTCTGGCCTTCTTTCTCACTGAAGGAATCCTGGTTTCCCTGAAACAAAAGCCAGCAGTTTTAGAAATTAGGAAACCTTCACTAACTGTGGCTCCTGTGCTAACACTGATCTTTAGTGTGGCTTTGTGCTAATCTCAAAGTATTTAACTTTTGTTCATGTCAGTAATGGTCATTCTTTGAAGTTCCTCCTTTAAAGATAATTTTAAAACTTACGCGCAATCTATTTTGAAAAAGAAAAACAACATTTTACTCTTGTCGTGGATCCTATAGCTCTTGTAGGTTCCAATTCACCCGAGTCTGCTGGGGATTGTGGTACTGGACAAAGTTGGAAAGGACTTTTATTAGGGTGGGTAAGTGCACACCCTGGAGTGGTATACACACTACCATTCGTGCAGTCCATGGACCCTACTGCTGTCCGATAGGAAAACCACAAATAATGTTACTGTGTTCGGTGGGCTCAAAATCCAATTTATAATAATTTAAAATTAGGGTTTTTCTATAGAAAAATCTCTTTCACTAAGCTTTACATATTTTAAAGAAATGTGTTTCTTGGAGTAAGAAGTGCCAAGGTATTTTATGTACTAAAATATAAAAGAAACAGAAATGGAAACTCGCTTTTCATCTCTGAATGCACTTGCCAAGTGGTGTTTTCTGGGATCACGCATCCAATCTGGTATCGTTTGGTCCGTTACTTTAATAAAAAGATTCCTTGGCGCAGTTACGACTGTTCTTTTCAGATCTGGGGCTTTCTCCTTCACTTCTCCCTTGTGAGGCGCTTCTGGCCTTGACAGCTTCTATCCCAAAACTGAAATATTACAGCAATAATTCAGAAACACCACAGTAAATATTAAAGCAACATTTAACTATCTAGAGGTTTGAATTTTAAGACATTCTGTAGCATCTTCCTTTGTGGACTCTAATGGGCCTCAGGTTCTGAAGATCACTATAATCAAAATTTCAAATAAACACATTTAAAGAAGCAGATATCAGGCAAATCAGAATTTGGTTTTTTCTTGAAGGAGAAAATGCTCTTTTTTCTACCATGACAATAAACATGGTGAACACACAGAAGACAACTATACCTAGAATCAATATTAAATGACCCAACAAAATAAAAATATTATCGTATCCTTGATTAAAGTACACTAATTCCAGTTTTGTTTTGTTTTTTTTTCAGTCAACATTCTTCCTTCTATTCCTGGGAGAGGGAAAGGTATGAAAAGGCCAAGATCACACATACATTCAGGTCAAGGCTCGAGGACACATGCTGAGGAGCTAAGTTTCTACATCTTCTAATTATGATTCTGTTAGCAGATCAGCTCCTGGCTGTTTTTACAAGCACTACTGACCACTTTAGTTTTCGTATCAAGTTTGTGAAGAACAAGGTACAAGGACTGATAAAAACATACAGTGCATAGTTAAATTCAAAAATACAGTAAAAGACACATTGCCATTAATGTCTCTCGATACACTCCCCTGACTTCAGACACACTTACACCATCATTCTTGCTATTTTCTGAAGCAGTTCTGGAAGTCCTTTTACCTGAGTGTCTTCCAAATTCTGATAAAATACAGCAAATGTTGCCGCCGGGTGTCATCCAACAGAAAGACAGGTTTGTAAAGACATTATGGTGTGTCCTCACTCCCTTGTTTATTGGCTCTGTGTCCCATCTGACTCTTTCCAAAAGTCAAAGTGATCATAGAATGTAAACATTTTGAATCAATTCAGGACATGAATGCAGTCAAGATTAGTCAATTAAAAACAGTCACAAAAGAATACATCCAGAGCTGCTTCAGAAAGTACCAAGAATAATGGCAAAAGGGTGGTATTTTGAGGAGCATTAATAGCACCATACCTTTAACAATACTATTTTTTTTACATTTAAATATGCTGTGTATTTTAAAATCACATCTCATATATTTTAGGTGTGATTCAATTCACAATCTTTCTCTAATTCAATGTTATTTTTTTGATGGATTCCAGAATTCCTATGACTCCAAGTTGCCTCTGAAGTCCTCAAACTTTTGCCAGTATTATTCAATGATACCTAATAGAAACTTAATGAAACTCAAAAACATTTAGATATCACTATACCTATCCTTCTGTTTCTCCCATCCATTCTGTTCTTCTTTTTGTTTCTTTTACTCTGAAAGACCATCTCCCTCCAGCCCACCACTGTTAGAAGGCAGAATCCATGAAGGAGGGAGATCTGTCTGTTCTCAGTGCAGGTTGCCACAATATAAGGGCACAAAAATAATTGTTGAGAGCAAGGGTAAGTCCTTTACATGTCAGTAGAAGAAACTATTCTGGAACCTTTTCTTTTAAACAGTGCTTGATACATAAGAAGCACTGAATATGTGTTTATTGAATAATACAAACATGTTTACTGAATATTATATAAATAAACAGAAGCAGTGGATTTTATGTTAGCTCTGTATTCTGTAGTTATTCCATAGCTCTCTGTGGTGGACTGATATGGCCACCTTGAGCAGGAACAGCCAGCTGGACTGAGTTGGTGTGGTTTTAGGGGTAGAAGATCTACCTGAGGATTGTTGCCAACACAACATGAAGGAGAACAGGAGCAGAAGATAGTGGCTGGCTGTTTCCCAGGAGAAGCTCTGCTGTGGCGGGTTCTCCTGAAGTGGACTCAGCTGTTCTTGTTGAAGAAAGAGCTCGGGGCCATGCTGCCATCAAGGATGGCTGCTATCACTTCGGAGGAGTTCTGGTCTTCATCTCTGCTGCGAGTGTCATATCCTGGTTCCAGTAAAGATTTCTTCAGCCATCATCTACAGACACGGATGTACATGGGACAGTGCTGTGGGCTCCCAGCACTGGATTGGATCTTTTGGGTCTCCATTCGGCATTCTTCCTACATATGGCTTATACATGAATGTTGTAATTTGTAAATGTCCTGTATTAAATCTGCTGTCTTGCAAACCATTGGCTCTAGAAAGGTAACTAATCACTCTCTATCTAAATACTGCTCATACTGATGTTCTACTCATGCAAACTCCTTTGCTTAAATCTAACTCTACATTTTTCTATGCTCTAAGTATGTCTAAATCTTAACCATTTTCTTTTTTCACCACCAAGTATGCCTATATTCTTATAATACTTAGATAACCTTAGATATGAGGAATGTAAAATTTTGCTTTCTCTTCATTTCATGTATCAAATATTTAACCCATTGCTAATCAATCATTAATCTGTACTTAAATCTATCTATTCATTAACAATGCTTGCTAAGTGATTAAGAACATTTAATATCAATGTAACTGATTATATTATTTATCACCATGATGAGTCAATTATCAAAATGCATTATTATTTGAACCTTTCAGCATTTCAATATTGTTAACTGTTTGAGTGTCCATCCTGTTTTTCCTGTAGAATATGCCCAAGATATGTCTTTCTTTTCCTTCTTCTTCAGTTATCAATCCACTTTAACATAGAAACACAAGTGGTTATCATTTTTAAATACATGATACTCATCACTGAATAACTTGAGAGCTGTGCAAGCACTTAAAATATCAGACTCAATTCAAATCACCCTTATTTTGGCTATAAAGAACACAAATTTCAAGAAATTTAATTTAAAAAAATGATCGAATTAGGGCAGGGTACCTTTCCTATTGATTTTGTTGACTGTGGTCCGTAACACAATGCATAAGAAATGGTGAATGCTCAATTATTGTTACTTTAATGAATAAATGCATGCTTCAGTGAAGAAATAGATTGGCTTAAACTGACCAGAATTATTTGTGTCTAGTATAATTACATCTGTACAGCTTTGTATGTTTGCATTCAATTTACATTATCCTATAGAGAAGGCATGCAGAAGAAAATTTATATCATCCTATATTACCTCTCTATATTGTTATGTATATGCATATTTATGTGTGTATCTATGTATGCACACTTTCTAATAACACTATACATTAAAAAATGCATGTTATGAGATACATACCCGTGTTCTAAATTCCTATATAAAATCCTATAGTCAAAACTAAAAAAAAAAAAAAAATTCTTCACCGTGAATATCATAGATTCTTTAAAAAAAAAAAAAAACTATTAACCCAAGAAGATTTTGTAATAGTGTGTGTAACATGGAAACAATAAGACTCTATGAAGATTTTGTAAACATTGTTATAACAATATTATGACACTCTTAGGCAAAGTTAGATGGAAGCAGAACAAGCTACTACCACCAATTTTCAATTTTCCGAGATGAAAAATGCTGTGGATATTGGTGAACTACACTTAACACTTAAAATGATTGAGTAGAGGGACAAGAAAAAAAAAGAATAGAAAGAAAAAAATGGAAACAAATCTTTTGTAAATAAGGAAGGAGGAGGGGTGAAGAGAGGGGAGGGTAATGGAAAAAAAGAAGTGGCAAGATAGACCATGTACAGGTACAAATTCCCTATGATGAATGTTATCATTATATATATCTGAAATGTACCACTAAAATCAAATTTTAAAAAAAGAAAAAAGTATCGAGATGGTAAATTTTACATTTTATTCATTTACTACCGAATATCTAAGTAAACACAGGCCCTAGCAAATTGACACACAAAATTAACAATCATAAAGTCAAGTAGAACTATTTTAGTTTTCACATTGACACTGAACAAACAGAAATTTTCCCTTTTTCAAATCATTACATTTCAGGAAATTTAAAGAAAATAGTATGAGAGATTTCAAAAGAAAATACAATTTTCGAATTTGCCAGCAATGACTAAATTATTGTAATAGTTTCCGATACGTGCAGGGTACCTACAAATGTTACTCTCTAGAGTCTACTGGATGTTGTGAGAGTGCTTTGGACTCTATGCTTTTGATTTGCAGCATGCGTGTGTGCGCGGGCATGTGTGCGTGCGCGCGCGGGCGTGTGTGAGTGTGTGCGCGGGCGTGTGTGCATGCGTGCGCGGGCATGTGTGCGTGTGTGCGCGGGCGTGTGTGTGTGTGTGTGTGCGTGTGTGTGTGTGGCCACACGACAAAAATAGGCCACTGAAGCAGGAATTACGGAGGATTTACGAACTGCTTAAAACTGTTATTTTTGTCTCCTTAAAAAAAAAATAAAATAATTGGAATGTTTTAAAATATGAGAAAACTTTATGAAATTAACTTAAAACAAATTTGATATTTTCCTTCATGTAAAGAGAGACCTGAACTTAACAGTGTAGTGTTCTTTCAAAATGATTCATTGGCCATCTCCTACGCGACTTCCTTTCTACTTTCATAAGAGCAAGGAAAAGTAGCTTTGTATTAAGAGGAACTATGGAGGCACTATTTAACTGTATTTTCTATCCATGATTTTTTTTTGTTTTTGAGCCTTGTAATTCTTTTTGATCAGCGACCTGCCAAACTCCAATGCTGCCTTTAACTCATCTGACTGCAGAGATGTCCTGTCTCTACTTCTCTGTTCATAATTCCATGGCAGTTTATTCAATTCTTGAAACTACCTTCATTACTTCAAACAGGTAGTCTTTCTGTTAGTAGCTGAAAATATTATTTTTAATGTTTTCACCTAATCAAGATGATTGGAGAAAGTGTTTCCTAGAGACACTTGGACTGAAGATTTTTCCTGCAATTATTCTCTACTGATAAAGAAAAGTTTTTCTAGGAGGAGAGTTAAATTTTCCATAAAATCATGCTCTTTTTTCCAATATTTTTTCTTGCTTTAAAGATGGCCCACTCTGTAAATACTTTAACTCTTGGTAAGTGGAATGTGTCTCCCGAAATCAGCTTGATTGTCTTTCAGAAGGGCTAAGAGTAAATGTCCAATTCCTGTAAATCCTGGATGTTATTATTGGTTCAGCCAATTCCATATGCATATGTGTTACTAGGTGAAGAAGCAACTGGGATCTTGGAGTAAGGACATCTTAGACTAGTTACTAACTGCACATTATCCTTTAGAATTGTTAGAAAGCAGATGAGAAGGAAAACAGAGTTGTAGAAATACCCTTTATTGAAGTCTGTCCCATTTAGGAGAAAGTACACATCTCTGCACACACATACGCACCTGCTCACACACATACGGAGCATTACAGTCCATCACTTGCGCCAATTATTCAACTAGTGTAATAGGAAAAGTGCAGAGAGCAATAAGGCAGATTTATAGGACTAAAAGATGTCTAAATCTCCACAGAAAAGGGCACAATGGATAAGCCTCATCCTGGGAATACTAAAGTCATTCAAATAGTAAAATAAAAATACGATATATATCTATATAGAGAAAAAAATGAGATAATTTTTGTTTGGCAAAGTGTCTTAAATACTACAATAGAGTCTTCAAAATGCTCCAGTGCTTAAAGCTCAACGTAGTATAATTGGCCATATAAAGTTGATAAATGTGTTTCAGAAGGGTGTGAATCAAGGTCAGACTTCCTTAGCTCCATATAGCCCAGACTTTATCCCTTTCACTGCCTCCAAAGTAAGAGAGAACTAGTGAAAATTTATCTTACTGCAATACTTAAAAAATACATAAATGAAAAGAGATTTTACTGAAAGAATGTAATGTCACAGTTGCAAGCAACGTTGTCAGACCTGAAATTTCCTGCCATACGGATGGATAGTACTACTTCTGGGTCTTTGCGCCATGTCTTTGCAGGGTCATTTTTGAAAATGCATAAACCTCACTGAATCTGAAAATACATACAGGACATGCTTGTTGAAACTCAGGCTCTACTCATGTGTAGAGCAATAAAATCAGACAGTCTGTGAAATACAGCCACAGTGGGGGTACAGTTTGTTTTTTAAATTGTAGAAGTTGTGAATGAAAAGTTGCAGTCCACAGTACTTCTTAGGTTAATATTCTAAGGATGTTTCACAGTTGTTATGCTCTTCACTGTCTCTAAAGTTTTGTGGTGATAAAATGGAAGATTATCTCTCATAGTAATTTCTTTTTCAATTTGAGTGCTTTTTAAAAGGTAAATTCGCCCACTGTACTGCTGTCTTTCTTTACTGCAGTATACAGTAGATTAAGTTAAGCTTTAAAGGATTCGTTTTAAGGAAGTTCTAAATCTTCCTTCATGATAAATATGCTGCTACTCTTTGCCTAAGTAGAAATATTCTCTCAATCCATTTCTCAAATGCATCACGGTGTTGCTTTGTTGGTATTAAATTGCATTCAGTTTCAATATCTCAGAAGAATGTTAACACTTTTGTTTTTGATCTGGACATAGAAGCACACAGCACATTAATTCAGATCACAAATGGTACTAAATTGAGTGACGATATGAACATCCAGAGAAAACAAACAGAAAATGAAAAAGAGATTGAAAGCAAAGTAAGCAAATAATGTTCATACTTCTTAACACCATTTTGGAAACGTATGGAAAAATAGCCCAACACTGATTTCTAGTAGCTGAGGAAGATTTTCTGCATGACTAACTTATAAAGAAACTTGTGAATGATAGAAACGACCTGAGAACACATTTATATTGACAAACAATATCCTGAGAATTTTAACAAATGACTTTCGCACATGTTGAAGCATCCTATCAATGTCTAAAGAAGGGATTGTCTCTTTCAAAGTAATACAGTCTTCCAAACATGGCCCATCTGTTTAACCAAGTGGCTGTTCTATTGATACAGGGAGAACACCTCCAGCCATCTGATAAGCCAGAACTTTCAGCACTGTTAGGAGTAGGAATAGGAGAAAGACAGAATGAGGTGACAAAATTGAATCTCATAAAAATGTTGGAAACAAATTGTCAAAGAAAAGGAGAAGTCTTTACTGTAAAATATCATAGACATAGAAACTAATATATATAGTATGAACAGAACCTAATAAAATATGGTGTGGAAAGTAGTATTATTGGGAGGCGATGGCCTTTATCATTTAATAGCCAATTCAAGTATTAATTTTTATATCTCTGTAGCTTATCTCTCTGTTTTAGTTTGGATAGATTTTAGTTTGTCACATCATCAATTTGTAATAGTTACATAGAAGTATTATAAAAACTCGCTAGAATTTAATCATCGTGATTATTATACACTAAAAAAAAAAAAACAAAAAAACAACCACACAGTTTCTGTTTCTTTTTGATCCTGATTTATCAGTTGCCAAAAATTGAACTTGCATCTCCATGAAAAAATCTAAATGTGCATCTCCACATTTAGAGGCAGACTCTAGGAGTCAGAAAAGAGCCTCAGGAAATGAATAAGAAAATGAAGTAAACTATAAAAATCAGGAGCTTACCAGTCTTTCAAATTATTCGCCAATTAAAGTTTAATATTCTCTATACTCACTGAAAGTTCAGGAATTCATCCTGTAATTGTAAACTGCAACCTTTCCTTCCTGGCTCCAAACACATCAACAAAGAAACAGAGTAAACTGTATGCTTAAGATTGACAAGACATTTCACACGCCTCCGGATGAAACTGCGGGATGAGGAGTGAGGCTTGTTCCTCAGTGTGAGGTGGAATGAACCCAAATGACAGCCACTCATTTGTTTTGTTAGAGTTATAGTCACACTCATGCACACACACGTACACACATACACACAACACAATCAATCGAACGTGCCACAATGCTGGTTAAAAGAAATAAAGAATTTAAAAATCTTAGAATCTTGCCTCAAAATGTATTTACTGTTTTTAAGCTTGTTCATATTCCATATTCATATTTCTAACCTTTATTGGTTTACTCTCCTCTTCAATAACAGTAAGCAAATATTTATTTTATAGATGTGTGAATCTTTACATATGTGGGATGGAGAGATAGATGATAGATTGATATAGACAGATAAATGGATAGATAGATTGATAGATAAATAGATGATAGATAGATAGATAGATAGATAGATAGATAGATAGATAGACGATATAGAGACAATCCAATTAAGTACCAAGGGTATGACGGAAAAGTTTCTGGTCTTAATTTTCTCTTTGTAAAATTATACTCAATTACAGATGTCTACTATTTTAAAAGTAGACAAAAGTCGAAGGCAATCGAGGGCCATTTGGTGCTGATTTTTACTCTTTTATATCAACATGTATTACTTCCTTCTATAGAATTATGAATACAAAAGATCAATATCATTTTTGGTATTCAAATGGCCACTTCTGTGTACCTGGAATGGTTCGCATCCTATTTGTGAAGCCAGTGTTTGAAACTATTGTGATCCATCGGTTCACACCTCTGTCCAACACTCTTCAAGGTCCTGCTGTCGTCAAAGCTCAAATCCTGAATTCTAACAGGCTTGCAATACCCTGCTGCATCGTTCCTCTCTCCCCTCCACAGCCTGTTTTCATGCATCTATTCGGTTTTAGCTCCAGGAGCACAGGTGTTCTGTCTACCTCTTGAGCATATACTTCTAGTTGAACAGTCATCTGCTGCTCTTTGTTCCTCTCCAGCTCCTTTCAGCTTCCTCTTCGTCACCAGTCTTGCACCAGAACTTTTCAGTTATGCCACGTGATGGTACCTTGCGTCACTGGTTGTTGCCTATGCATTTATTTCTTGGCTATTTGCATCAGAGTTCTCTCTCCTACCGTGTTCTCTCTCCTACTGTGTTCCTTCATAAAGGAAGGAACCCTCTTTTCATTTCTACTATCAAATATCTAAAATCAGCATTCAAAGAATAGTTCCATGTCTACACCTGTGTGGGGCCTCATGAATTCAAAATAGCTTTCTATGTTTGTAGGCAAGGAGATAGCATAATGTTACGCTTCTTCTATTAGAGATCACAGAAATCTGTACCAATGAAAGTACACTTTCCTCATTATAATTAAAACTAAGGGATTTTCTTTATAGTGGAAAATATTTTACAAGTTACTATTTTTATTATTGTAAATATTTCTGGAAAATATTAATAAGAAAGGTAAGCACTTCCCAACTTTTTTTTCACTACATGGTTCACATAGACGATGGTAATAATTATATGTAAGACCAGAATAAATGTGCAAGATGAGTTGGATGCCCTGAGGGTGAAGGGATATTGGGTACACCTGAAACCTATAAATATAGAAGAATTAGAATCATTAAATCCAGTTAACCCTGAACTTTAAACATTTATCTCCTCTCTTCCTAGGCCATTACCATTGCCCCAGTTAAGGCTTTTATAATTTGAAACCTGTAATGTTTCAATTATCTTTTTAATAATGTGCCTGAATTTAATATCGCCATAATTCATTTTTTCTTCATATTTCCATCAAGTCATCTTTCTAGCAAATTTGACCAAGACATCATCTGGCTCTGCTTCACTCCATCTCCAGCACAAAATCTGGTGAGATCCGGCTTCTTATGTGGCCTGAGTCTCATCACGATCTCTCCTGTATTTCCAAGCACTGCAGTACTAAGAGATTTGTAGGGCTCTTCGAATCATAGAACGTGTTCCTTTTAATCAAATCATGTCTCAGTTTATTGTATAATATTTATTTACACTTTCAGTCTGAGCGAATGTTACTTCTGTTATCTTCTCAGCAAACTTAGCCATTCTTTCCACCCACTCTTACCTTGTAGATCATAAGCAGCTTCAGGAAGGTACTCTGCTATTATGCTGCAATTGTTTTCCTTAAGGAAATCTGCCACTTATCTTTGCATTCAAAGGGTACATAATGCCTGTTTGAAGTAGTTACTTGATATTTGTAGAAACCATGAATATAAGTCAGATTATTTTAAAGTCATTTTCCCCAATTTGATTTTACTTTTGTTCTTTTTCCCAGTTTGTATTTTTTTATTAGTAGACATTTGCATTACATAATGATTACAATCCTTGTGGGGAGTTGGTACATGAACATAACACATCTCAATTCTTTCTTTCATCCCTTCTCCATCCCTTCCTGCCTTGTCCCTCCATCCCTTGTCCCCTTCCCACTTGGAAAAGATCTATTTCTCTACATCTTATTATCCACCATTTATTTTGCTCTTTATTTATATTTTAGGTTTCTCACATAAGAAAAAAAAAGTGGTATGTAAGCTGTGTGCCTGATTTATTTCACTAAATATTGTGATCTCGAGGTACATCGATTTAATATTTGAAAAGGTATTTCCACAAATATGTTTTATGTAATTGAAGAATATTTAATTTTTCATTGGCTTTATTTTGATGTTTTTATTGGATGATTAGAATGTTTTTAGTTTTCTAAATTCCCTCCTACTATTTCATTCATTTGTGTAGAGATACTTCAATTTCATTTCGCTCTTATTTTATCCTGTTTGTTTTAGATGCTTTCTTCATACTCTGTGTTACTTCATTTAGACTACCACTTTCTGTGCCTCCAACTATGATTTGACCTCCGTTCACGCAAAATATTCTGCTAACTCCTTTCTTCCATTTGTTTTATTTATACGAGTGAAAAATATCAGAAATATTCTCAGGAGCAAATGTGTGTAGGAGAAAGCTTTCCTCGTTTTACATACAGGTCTTCCACTTTACTTTCTACTCTTGAAAAAATAAACTTGATTGAGGATTTTCAAGAATTAGATTGTTTTGGCCTAGTCTGTTATTAAAAAGATACTACCCTAATAATGTATTTTAGAGGTATATATATCCATATTAAGCAGTTTCAAAATGATCACTAATCTACTTGGTTTGAATAAGGAAGACATTTTAAAAATTTGTTTAGTGAAGGGGCGCCAGACCAAAATGGCAGATATTAAAAATGCCAAGTCAATAGTTGAAACTAACAATTGTTTATTTCCTAAAAGCATCCTATCATCTTTTATTTTAAATGTAACCAATTACCAAAAGTACCAAACATCTCATTTTGAAATTCAGAATTTTTAAAGTACTTTGGATTGTCCAGATGTTTGTAATCATGTACAAAAAGCCTAATTGTCTGCATTTAGTTTTACATAGGCATCACTTTAAAATAGCATATATTTTATGTAAAAATATTTCATAAGATAATAATTTCATGACTTATGACTTAAAGCTAGTCAATTTATTTGATTAGACACTAGAACTAATGAAATAGACAATCAGTTTTGTTCAGTACTGGTCTAGTTAACTGATTTAGTTCACTTTAACTATGATTTCCATTTATTCTGAGATAATTTTCTTGTGAATATATACTTTGGGTTACAAAATAGATTGTGACAAAAGAATAATCAATCGAACCTACCATGATTATTCAAAACCATAATATATATTGATGCCAAATATATTTTTATAAATGATAATTATTTAATAATGGGTAATTTTTAGACCAGTCAGCTTTCTCAAAGGAAGTATTAGAAGAGTAAGCATTAAATAATAATCTATTTAATAAGCCACAAACATACCAACGATAGAATAAATGCTTTATCTGCGTTATTACCAATTAAAAATTGGGTGAAATCAGTGGGTAGTTATTTGGCATCAAAATAATTTTTAAATAATTGGTTTGCCCTGGGATAAATATTGTAAATTTCTAATATATCACTAGTACAATTGGTTCTGTTCATCATGGTTTAATTTTTGCATTTAGATTAGTAATATTACTGGCAGAAACTGAATCAGTGTTCAGTGTGTGCTGGTCCCCTGACCACTGACACATGGTCATAATAATCTCATATATATTTGTAGGTTAAGCATTATGAATCACCGAATCAAATAGGGCTAGGTACAGTGTGCATCAAGTACAGTAATACTATTTGGCATGCATAAGAAAACCATGATGAAAGTATTGGTTTGGGAATTTGGGAATTTAAATATTAACTAGAAACATGAAGTAGCCTGTTGAAAGCCACACAGTGAGGTTGGTGGCACAGCTGAACTCTGACACAGATTGTACAACCTCAGAGTTTTAAGCCCAGCCATATTCACGACTCTGGGTGCTCTGAATCATAAATGGATACAGAATGCAAGAGTTTACCATTTTGCATAATATCGAGTGCGATACATATTTTTGTTTTATTGAAGCAGTTATATTAGGTTATTGTGCTTTAAATCATTAGTCCTTCTTGTGTAAGAGCAAAGAAGAAACATTTAAACTGATCTTGAAAAATATTGTGAAGAGTTTAATAAAAACGAAATACTAATTCAGAAAAAACAGTGTTATTGAAACATGTCTCTCACTGCAGGTTGCTTCTTAGTGAATCCTGTGAAAAATAATCATACCAAAATGTTCAGCTTTCTACAACATCAACAAATGCAGATGAATGAGTCTGTGCGTGTTACAAATCATTATTCCAACAAAATAACAGTCACGGGGATTCTAAAGAGTTTGATCAGTATCAGCACACAAAAATGATTCAAATAGGAAAATAACCCTGACAATGGGTAGCTTTTGGAAAAAGAAGTTGACAGCTCTTGGAGACAACATGACTCTGTCTTTAGATTTTTCAGAACAATAAAGATGGTTATTTTTCTTTTTCAATAATACCATCATCGTTGCTCAATTGAGTTTCTAGTGAACATGGCTGTAAGTAGGACTCTATTAGGACATGCCATTCAATCCTTAATATTCGCTCTTGTATACATTAGAGTTTGGTACAAGTATAAGTACAGTTTCCCCTTTCAGAGCATTTATAGTCTATCTGGTCAGACATCAGAGGGAATAAAAATGCTACAATCTAATGTGCACATCTATGATAGATGTGAGCTCAAGGTTCAAACACAGCACAAAGTGGGGAAGCCATGAGGAGGCTATAAATACACACATACACACATACAATATGCATACGTATTTCTATTAAGAAATATTTCAGAATGAAATTATAGCCACTTCACTAATCAATCATCCTAATATCTTCATGTAGTTATTTTTCAGTTTGTAAAATTGTGCAAAATAAGCTTTAGATTCGTTTTAAATTTTAGTAATAAAATATTACAGATACTGTTGAAGCTATCTGTGTGAATATTTCCAATCCCTTCCTCTCCTTTATGGTCACTTTCATCTTAAATTTGCCAGCTATTTTTTATCCCATGTATCTTATATTTTATCTTATGTATATTATAGCCTCAAATATTTTTAAAAGTGTACATAGCATCAATGATACTTTTGCTTTTTTCTTTCTCACCCATATGTCTTTTGTGCTTTTCTGTTGTCATTTTTGTCTTTCCTTTTGGTCACACCATGGCTAGGCTTCTACTGCTGCTGTCGCTTAACTACAAGCAGTGGTGCAATTCATTCCTATATCACCCCAATTCTTAATAATAATATAAAAAAGAAAACTACATTATCACCATTAAGAGTATTACTGACTGGAGATTTCTGACTGTATATGAGGTTAAGAAAAATTCTTGTTTTATTTACTGCTTATATGTATTTACAGCATGAAATAGTTTTCTGCCTCTGTTGAAATGGTTATATGATGTTTCTCCATTAATACGTGAATGTAATGATGTTATCTTCCCTCCTGTGGCTTCTTGCTACCGAGATGATGATAATGATGATATCCATCAGCAGGTATGTACAGGGGCTCCACAGAGCACCACATGCTCCTGGCAACATGCCCTTCTGCTGGCCTCAATGTCATCACTAGCAAGAATAACGAGGATGCCAAGAAAACTTCAGATGTGCCTGGCGAGTCTTTGCCGCCCACAGATTTCTTTCCTCATGACACAATCTGCCAGGGTCCACTTCTCAAAGAGAAGCCACAGTAACAACTAATTATCCACCACCCCACCCCCCGGAAGTGATTAAAAAGCCGAATCCTTCTGTACTTTCTGATTATTTCAGTCAACACTAACTCCAAGACTTCAAGGCCTGTGTGCCTCTCTTTACCTCTCATTCAGTCCTGCACCTCTCTTCATCTACTGTGAGTGCTTCCACTACCTCTGAGTCCTTAAACACTTCCTCTCATTGATATGCCCTATTCCTAGCTCCGTCTTTGGAGTTTCCTATCAACTTGTCTCTCCGCATGGAATCTAGCTGTGCCTGAGGACATTTTTCTTCTGCACTTTTTTCGAGTGTATTTTTCTTTCTGTTTTTGGTTCTGGGGATCAAACTTCAAGTGTATTTTTTTTTGTGGTACACTTATCTTGCAAGTTAGATTAGCAACCCGCTTCCTCCCTTTGTTACTTCTAGCACTTTGTTTTTCATACATCCCCCAGTCCTTACTTTAGATCTTTGCATATTTATGGTATCAATATTCACCAGTATCCTAGCACCGGTTAAGTGATGATATCCACTATCCCTAATCTCAAAGACGTCAGTATTTCTCTTAAAAGCATCACTTGTTTCATAGTTCATAGTGATCTCAGCATCTATGATGATTGTTCCTCCAGTACCTTGACCTTAAATTCCTTGACTTCCTCATCCTATAATGATCTCATTCTTCTTTCCACCTGGCCACCTGTGCACAAGGTTCTACTCTACAGCTTACAGTTACCAGTAGCTTTGTATGCACAGCCTCTTGTTTCTACACCTTGACTCTTACCACGAATTCAGAAATGCTTCTTCTCATGGTCATCGACTACATTCACTTTCCATCATCATGTCATCGATTCCCTCATTACTTGGCTGCCTTAGTCCATTTTTTAATGTTGTAACAGACTAGCTGACATTGGATGATCTATGAAGGAAAGAACTGTATTGGCAGTCTTAGTTTTGGAGCCAGGAAGCCACTGATGTACTACAGGACCTATTTAGTTTTCAAAGGTAGCAAACAGGTGAGCAAAATGCAGATATATCAGTACCACCACTCAGGCATCAGTTAGACCATAAAGTTACTAATTCTTGACATGACCACAGCAATTGTGAGTGAAAAGAGCAAAATTAGAGGCATCATACTATGTAATTTCAGAACGCTGTATATTATAAAGCAAAAGCACGATATGGCATAAAAACAGACTCATCCACCAATGAAACAGGACAGAAAGCCCAAGAAATATGCCCATTCGCTTATGGTCAATAGATTTTTGACAAAGGTGCCAAGAACACACAGTGGAAAAAGGACAATCTATTTAATAAATGTTGTTGAAAATTCTAGTTATCTACTGGAAGAAAATGAAATTACATTATAATCTCACACTACTCCCAAAAAATGAATTCAGTGGAACAAATACTTAAATATAAGTCCTGAAACTCTAAAACTACTAGGTAAAAACATAACAGCAAAAGTTCTGTGACACTGGTCTGGGTAAGAATTTCTTAGTATGACCATAAAGTTTCAATCAACAAAAACAAAAAATATGCAAGTTGATTGCATCAAAGTAAAAGCTTCTGCATGGAAATTGAAGAGGACATCAGAAAAAGGAAAGATGTTCCTTGTTCCTGGATAAGCATAACCAGTACAGTCAAAGTGGCCGTCCTTCCAACATTGATACACAGATTTCACACAATCCCAATCAAAGGTCCAGCAGCGTAATATATAGTACTGGAGAAAACAATCCTAAAATTCATATGGAACCGGAAGAGAACCAGAATAATGAGAACAACCCTGAGTAAAAAGAGCAGAGAAGGAGGCATCACCATCCTAGACCTGAAGTTGTATCACAAAGCTATTGTGATAAAAAGAGCATGGCACTGGCGGAAAAACATACGTGACTATCAAGGGAACAGAATAGAGGGTCCCAAAACAACCTAGGGTCAAGTACGCTCAGCCATTTGGTATTCAACAAAGAAGCCAAAAACACACACTGGAAAAGAGCCTCTAATAAACGGTGGTGGGAGAACTGGTTATCCACATGCAGAAGAATGAACCTAGACTCAGGCCTCTTATCACACACTAAACTAAAACCAAAATGGATCAAAGAAAAAATGCTAAGCCTGAAACGTTTAACCTGCTGGAAGACTAAGTAGCTAAAACACATGAAGTCACGGCCACAGGCAGGTAGTTTCTGAACAGAACACAAGTTACACAGGAAACAGTATAAGAATCAACAAATAAGGCCCTGGGGATTTAGCTCAAGTGGTAGAGCACTTGCCTACTAAGCCCAAGCCCATGAGTTCAATCCCCAGCACCCCGCCAAAAAAAAAAAAAAATCAACATATAACCATTATATCAAATTAAAAGTCTTCTGCATAGCAAAAGAAACAACCGGCAGTAAAAAGACAACCTACAGAATAGGAAAAAAAAAAATTGCCAATGATTCCTCAGACAGAGGACTCATATTTAGAATATGTAAAAAACTCAAAAAGTCAGAGTCCTCCCAAAATAAAAGAATCAAAAAAAAAAAAATGGCCAAGTGAAGCGAATAGACATCTCACAGAAGAAGTACAAATGGCCAATAAATACATGAAGAAACATTCAACTGGCTGTTAGAAAAATGCGAATTAAAACAACACTGAGATTCCACCTTACCCCAGTTAGAACAGTCATTATCAAAAAAATCAAGCAATAGCTAATGCTGGAAAGGCTATGGGGAACAGCTATGGGGAACAGCTATGGGGAATAGATTTTCTATGCTGTTCCTGGGAGTGTAAGCTAGTACAACCACTATGGGAATCAGTATGGAGATTTCTCAATAAACTGAAATTGGTAATTCTATTTGACCCAGCTATTTTCCTTCTAAGTATCTCTCCAAAATAAAGATACCATATTACAGTGATACATGCATATCCATGTTTACCACAGCACAATTCATAGGACCTAAATCTCATAAGCAGCCTATATGTCCATCAACAGATGAATGGATAAAGAAAATGTGATTTTTACACACAGTGGAGTGGTATTCTGCCATAAAGAAAGATAAACTTATATAAAAATGGATGCACCTTGAGATCATAATGTTAGGTGAAATAAATCAGATACACTGACTTAAATACCACAAGATTTCTCCTACATAAGAAACCCAGAGTAAAATTAAAGAACAAAATAAGATGGATAATAGAAAGTAGGGAGACAGATCTTCATCAAAGGGGAAGGGGATCAAGAAATGGAGGAGTAGGGATGGAAGAGGGAAAAGGGATGAAACAAAGGAACGTGAATGTATCGTGTTCACGTAGCAACTCCAAACAAAAATGTAAAAAGTTTGTACTACAGACATGTACTAATAAACTAAAATAAAACCTACAAAAAAGAATTCTAGATTTAACATGACAGCGTTAAAAAAAGAAACAATTAACAAAGTGACTACACAATCTACAGAGTATGTAAACCCTATGGGTGTGTCAAAGGATGCATCTCTAGAAAACACCAAGCCAAAACAAATCAAAAGAAAACAAAAAACAAAACAAAACAAACAAACAAAAAAACCCTAAGAACTCCAAGCAGCGGTTCTCCGTGCTAATCTGATGCAGAACTGACGGCCACCACTCTGGGCACCTCTTGTAACGGTAGAGGCCAAAGATAACTTGTACTAATCTCATGATGTCTCAATTTATGTAGTATTAAAGTATTTATACAGATTTTTCTTTTCCTGAACTGTGTATACATTACTTTTGGCAGACTCTGTATTTGTAAATACTAGAGGAACAAAGAAAGAAAAACAAACATATGTTTGAGTAAAAATTTTCAACAGGCACAAGTGAGGGACAGTAGGTCTTTTTTGTGTGAATATATATGGTGAGCAAATGATACATAATGTAAAAGAAATATTATTTTTACTACTTCTTTCCTGCCCTGGTGTGTGATCTTCCACCTAATTTTAGCATATTATGTGTCCCCTCTGATTGCAAATACTGAGGCCCAAGTGACTCATGTCCTAGTTCGACTGGCAGAGAGCCTGTGAGCAGCTCAGACCTCCATGAAGCACTCCCCACTCCACACTCAGGCTCGCGCGGCCGCTGTCTTCCCCTTCTCCACAGGATGAGCTTTTCCCATAATCTGAGGCTGAACTCAAATTCCAGTTCTTGTAAATAATTTTCCTGATTCCTCCCTTTTAGAAAAAGATTATATTCTTATGTCGATCTTAAAAATTTGGTCTTATTTATTAGTCCTGACAGCAACAAGGTCATTGCCCTGTATATACCATGTTTAATGTAATTCTTCCATCTAGAAGTGAATATGCTACATCAACAAACATATTTTACTTGAGGGTGAAAATACAGAAAAACATACCAAAGATGATTTTAGGATATACCTCATGATAACAATTATTATACCATATAAATACATATCAAATAAATTTATATCGTTTCCACTGGTGCAAGTTACTGAGAAATGTGTGTTCTTTCACGTTAGTTGTAGGTTCATAAATGAGTCAGAAGCAGAGAAACCAAAGCCAACTTGCAATGAAGATGTCTTTATGTTTTATATGTAAGAATTTATTTCATTAAGAGAAAACATGGATTTTTTAGTTAACCACTTGAAGATAATCATGGTGAGTTCCTCTTCTAAATTATTTATACTTATTTTTGCTCTGTCATTTCTACTTATCTTTTAGATAAGTGGGCTCTTGGAGAAGCACTTCTGAATCTTTAAGGAGCATGAAATTATTGTCTGTAGTTTTAGTGCTGTCACGAAGTAACTGAGCATTCTTTTGCTCAGTTCAGATAGAAATCCCAAATGGGCAACATGCAGCTCCCTCTGCACTTTGAGTAGCAGTCACCCTCTGTCCTTAGTGTTCTAGGTCTTTGGTGTAGCTCCTTGTACAGTTCTTTGTAGCTTCTACCCACCTCTACTAGCTTCTGGGCAGCTGAGGCTTGTTGCCCCTTCAGCAGGTTTCTAGAGCTTTTTTATGAGCTTCTGCTACCCCTCTGGGACTCTCCATTTGTCACTGAATGTCTCAGTCCATCTCTGCCAGTCCCTGCGGTTTGCCACCAGTCTCTGCCAGTCGCCACAAGTCTCTGCTGGTCACTGCTGGTCTCTGCTAATCTCTGGAATTCTTCAAGGCTGGTAGACACTTGCATTACTAGCTCTTTTTATTTCAATATTCTCAGCCCAATCTACTCAAGGTAAGAATCATGAATGGACAATAAGACCACTTGACTGAGGCTTTATTGGGACCTCTGCTGTAGCAAAGGGGCGCCCTCCTCGACTGACCTGAGGAGTCTGAGAGGTGGTTGCTTATACATAGTGCAGTTTCCTGCATTTCACAGTCACATTTGTTTTTGCAGTAATGGCAGCAAGAAGCAGAGTTATCTAGAGGTTAGAGCAGATTATGGGATCATCTGGGATTGGTCTATGTTTTAAACCTTCTGCAGCCAAGGCAAATACCTCCAGGGGCAGCTGTGCAGTATCTAGGACAGCTGCGGTGTTGTGGCTAATTCTCTGCCAAACTTCGTAGACACAGCTGCTAGATTTAATGCTCCAGAGTCTTGTGAAAATTCTGGGTCTGAAATCAAGACTGTTGACTGCTGCTGCACTCAAGGAGTCTCTAAGAGGACCAGGAGTCTTGACCATGGCCCTGTGGGGTTTGGGGCTTTGTGGAATAGCAACAGTAGTTCCCATTTCCTCCACAGTTTTGGTCCTGTCCCACGCAGCTCCTCTGCGAGGTGGCAGCAGCACCCGGGCTGTCCGTCCAGTTGTGGCTCCTGTCAGCAGCCCACAGAGTGGCAGCTGCAGAATTTCAGGGGTGGCTGAAAAACCCCTGGTGAGGTTTTTCATGAGGCCATTCATGAGGAAGCCATTCATGAGAAAGCCACAGTGAATACAAGGAAGGGATGTGGCTGCTGCGTGTTAAGTCGTACCCCTTCCGAATTCCAGAGGGAGAAGGGAGAGGGAGTTGGGCCTCATTTCTTTCCTATTTCAGGATCACTATTTTTTAGTTTGCATGAATATGTAGTAAAATATATATCTAATGCTAGTGCTAAATATCAGAGTGCCAGAAATTTTAGGCTAAGTCCAATATCACTTCTCCTTCAAAGAAAGGATAAAGAAAGAGACTTAAGAGCTCTCACAAAATGCATACCCAGGTGAGCTGTGGCTCTAATTGAGCCCATCCTCTGCTAGAGCAAGCTGCAGATTATTCCTAAAAAGGAGCGTTTTCCTATTTGTTGCTACATATTTTTATGCTTTTTATTTCCAGCATGGAAGTGTAAACTCATCCAAACTTGCAGCTGATTATGCAGCTCTTCTACACAATGAACCAGTATAACATAGGGATTATCAGCATAGCGGTGGTCCTGGGGACAGAGTACCTAGTGGTGAATTTGGGGTGTGTATACTGCAGCTCTGTGATCTTTCTTGAGAAACTAACTTATACAAAAGATTTCAATATTATATGAGGCAATGTATTTAAAGTTTGATTTAGACATACAAGCACAGGAGGTATTCAATAAAGGTTATTAAAAGTCTGTATATATGTCTTAGACTTATATTAAAAATTTTTATAGTCATTTGATTGTTCTACTCCCTTAGAAATCTCTTAAATTAGTGCCCATTTTTCTATTACCACAGTAAATTCCTTGGCATGGGACTCTTTATAATCATGACTAAATTACTGGAAAAATCCTCTGTTGTAGTCTGCCGTTTCCTGAGATGGAGTCTCCCTCCTGCTGCCAGCCTGTTCTTTTAAGACGTCATTGATGGCATAACAGACAATTCAGTTTGTTATCATTCTCTACCTCAAACGCTCAGGAGTGATGCCACTCCAACAAAACACCAAAGAAACACAGATCATCTTAAGGAATTAAAGTAGAAAAAGGAAAATAACTGAGGAGATATAAAATGTACAAGACATGAAAGGCCGTGAAAGGGGCGATATAGGCCTCCTGGTTTGCAGTAATGAGAGCTGGTGGTTAGCTGGGCCTAGTTTTGAACATCTGTAATCTCAGCACTCTAGGATGCTGAGGCAGGAGGAGCAAAAGTTCAAACTCAACCTGGGCAAGTTAGCAACTGAGTGAGATCCTCTCTCAAAATAAACATTATCAAAGGAGTTGGGAATGCAGCTCAATATGAAAGTTTATTTTAAGTTACTATTGTCAATATAAATGAGATATACTGTGATCAAAGCAGAAGGTTACTAATCTAACCACTTTATATTGCTAAGCATCATCATGATAATAACACTAAGTTATAGCTTAATTTATTAAATACTCCAAATGAGGTACTGTTCTAAGTATTTTATAATTAATCATAAAAACACAGTATGCCTGGGTGCTATTATTATTCTTGCTTTATAAATGGGGAAGTAGCAAGGGTCACTACTGCTTGATTTTGAAAGTTAGGGTGAGATAATATGAGGGTGGTGGGTCTGTCTACCTAGCTAACAAGATAGTTCTCTGTATTTATCAACTCTCATGTACCAGTTGCAATTCATAAATGACCACAAAATGAATTACCATTATCGTCATCATCATCCTCGTCATCATCTTCACCATCATTATCATTATTTCAAAGCTAGAGATCAAATCAGGACCTTGTGCCATGCATGTGCTAGGGAAGCACTCTACCATCGACCTCCATCTGCAGCCCACGGCTTTTGTTTAATGCAAGAATTCAGAGTTCATTTTGTAGACAATACAAGTTAACTGCCTAATTTTCATCTCTTTCTTCAATAAGATCCTGACCTCAATGGTATCCTGTATCTCGGGGCACACAGTAGCCTGTTGCCCTATCCCATTTCTAAAGGGTAAACTTGGTATGTGCCCTTGGTAGATAAGCAACTATTGAAAATCAAATGCTGCGTGTCAGGCCAGTTGCCTCTGTGCAGTGCTCTGCTAGATGAATTAATTGCCTTTTGTGTGGTTCTATGTGAACTGTCAGTCCGCAGTGGCATATTATTGGGAAAAGAAAGAATAATGGTTTTATAAACCTTTCAGGAAAAGTTTCTACTTGCGATTTAAGTGAAATGCCTAAGAGTAAGTCTCAGCTGCTACAAAAAGAAGAGACAGTTAAGAGTATTTTTAGTAGAAATTATTAACACAATCATTACATCATTTTTTCTTCTATTTGCAACAATGAGTTATTCTTCTGTAGAGTACCATTATTCTCTGTCTTATGAAAGTCTTTTGATACCCTATTAACATTAACCATTTTCTGAAATGTTTTCATCCATCTCATTTATTAGTGTAATGAAGGATAATTAGAAGTTGCCAGGCTGTCTTTTTATAACCCCAGAGTACACAATTAATTCATTTTCCTTACAAGGTTATGAGGACAGCAGCTTCTTTAGGATCTGGCCTATTTCTCCTGTATCAATCATACACAACAAAAATCCAGTGGAAAGTGAGATTTAGCATTTGGCAAGAAGGAATTGCACCTAGAGTCATTATTTGTAGACTCTGTGATGTTAAATTCATTTCTAAACTGATGCTATTCCATTGGAGTCTACTTAGAGGGTTAGGCGAGACCTTGCCTGTAAAAAATAATATACATTTCCTTAGCTTCTTGATATGTGACAATTTGGTTTTTCTTCAATTTGTCTGAGATTTGTTCTTGGTAAAAGTAATTCCTTTTGGGGACTGAGGTGTAGCTCAATGGTAGAATACATGCTTAGCATGTGTGAGGACCTGAGTGTAATTTTTAACAGCCCTCAGCCAAAACAAACAAGCAAATAAAAAACGTTTATCAGGACTGAAAAAGATGAGTAAGGTAAATTAATAATGATAGTGTTATGGCTTATATCTAGACTCCGCTCCCTGCCAGAGACTCGTGTGCTTGTAGGTGGAGTTTGGGGGTATGACTGGATCATGAGGGCCTCATTTAGTTGACAGCTAAATGTAACACTGAGAGTAAAGCCTGGTCCAAGGAGGTGGTTCCCTGGGGCTGCAGCCTGGAAGGTCGTACCTTTTTTCCTCCCCTCGCCTCTATCGCTGTCTGCTTCTACAGCCCTGCCTAGAGTTGTTTCTCCTTTGCTGTGCTCCTCTGCCATGCTGCCCTTCTTTGGAGCCATCTGGCTATGAACTAGAACCTTGTGAGCCAAAATAAACCTCTCCTTCTTACAGTTGTGGGTATTGGGTATTGTGTCTCCGCAACCAGAAATTAACTAAGACAAATAGTGCTTGTTGTCAAGTTTTCATTACAAAATAGAACTATTCTAGTGAATAAAATATGAATATATTTTTCCCAGTGAGCAATATTTGACTCAAATGATAAAATTTTATGATCCTTATTTTGAAAATAAATGCAGATATTCCCCCAAAATAGTTGTTCAGTGATTTAACAAATGAATGAATGATGACTTAAGTGATCAGTTAAATCAGCCAAAGTATAGAGCTATAAAAATATAATGTTAAAAAATATAATGTTATTTGTTTCTGTTTATTAATCTTTGACTTTGTGAATATTGAATCTTAATAGCATTTCCCTTTCTTACAAATATTTGTGTGTGTTTAGGGCGGGAGTACTTCTGTTTAAACCGTGGCTTGTCAGCCTGCAGGGGATAGTGGATGTGAAAGAGAATTCAGTTTATTCATATCTCATGGAAGGGAACTGAAGATCTACATCAGTATTCTCAGGTAAGGATAGAAGAGACTGTGTAGTTCTAGAAATTCACTTTATGTGAGGATTTCAATGTTTTATTTGTTGTTTTTTCCGAGAGAATACTTACTTAAATTGAAATCCTAAGGAATCCATGTAACCACATACATATATACACATAATCATTTATAAAAATATACAGAACTATTCTGATTGATAACGGGAGTTCCCTCCCCAATTAAATTCTTTTGTCACTCTTACCCTTTGGTCTTTTCTCCGCTTAGTGTTACCTAAAACATTCTGAATAACCAAAGGTGATCTATGAAAAAACTGGAAACTATTAATTTTATCTCTCCCAGCCACAAAATTGATTATTTAGTTGTATAAAATATAAAAAACTTTAGGATGATTTTAGCTTTCAAACTTATACAAACAACAAAAACAATAATGCTTACATGCAACCAATAAAATTAAGAGTCAAAATAGTGTTAATTGCTTCACTGGTCACTTTCATAATAGCTATGACAAAATTAAGTGATCAGTTTCAACATAAATGTAACTGCAAGGTCCGGAAGATAACAGAGTATTCAACAATAATAATCCTTTTAAATTTTAAGTGTAAAAGATGAATTCTTGGCTTACTAAAATTGATGAAATTTTAACTCAGTAATAAATTATCTCAATTTTATGCTATCTTGTAGAAAACATTTAACAGAATTTTATATACATTATAACATGATCGATGTTTGTGCTAAAATAGAATAAGTTATTCTAGGGACACATTTTTATAGTTGACTTAGATGAACAAACTTCCTAAGTGTAACAGCAAGGGGGTAAATGCTTGCTGTCACGTCATACACAGACTTATTGTTTTAGGGCTCGATTTGCAGGGAAGGAGACAAGATACCATTGACAAGTATTAATTAAGTTATTTAATAACAATAAAGAAAGTAAGAGAAAAGGAAAAATTCTAGGAATTCATACCACCAATTCTCCATTCTCATCACCAGTAATTTACGGCATGGGAATATTTTCAAGCAAAGATCTTAACTGTAGCTGAGAAGAGTAGCAGTCATGTAGAGGGTGAGAAGAAAACAGCAGTCATGGAGCCGCAACCAACAGCAGCCCCCACTGATGCACAGAGGAAAAAGTATCATCAGCTACACGAGCAAAAAACGTCAGCTACGAGCAAAAACATCAGCTACACAAGCAAAAACATCAGCTATGCCAGCGAAGAACAACATCAGCAACCTTGGCAGGCGCAAGAGATGGAGAGAGGAAGAGAGAGTGAAAGAGAGAGAGAGTGAGAGGGTGTACATGGGTGCTGCACCCGTAGTTATGTATGCTCTGACAAAGGAATGCTCCCCTCCAGGAAATGGGCATGTGAGACTTTATCTCAGACATTCACCCCAGGTCTGGCTAGGGCCTGGGATGCAGCCAGAGTGCATATCAAAGTAAATTCTTTGTTGATAGTAAAGCTGTTCCCGTAAGGTTAGCCAGACCTTGGAAGAACAGGCGCACACTGGGAAGGTGAGACCTTCATCAGAACACAGATATTCAAGCCAACTCTCAAAACCATATAGTGAATCTTACACTGAGGAAAGAATTAAAGCTGCTGAGCCATCTCACTCTAAAACTCTTTGAAACTTCCATGATTCATATAGATGTAGGTTGATTTTCCAATCCTTCCCTGGTTCACTCTTTACAAGTGAAAAAAGAGTGCATCTTAGCTCATTTTATTACTGGAAGGCAAATGAAGCCCAATGAGATCTTTTCTGACCTTTCTTTACTAAGCATAAAGTTAATAGTGCATTTTTACTGAGTAATCTTTAAACCACTGCTCAATTAAAACCATGAGTTTGATAGATACCCTACTAAGTCCACTTGTACCATTTATGAACACAAGCGGTTCGTATTAATCTAAGAAAATTCATGTCAGATTTGTGAATTAATGCATTTAAACCTGAGCTGATAGATGGGGCAAATCTTAGACCTTAATTCTAATTAATTGATATCAGGTGGGAGTATGTGGTGAACAGTTAAGAAAATAATATGCCTTCCCAGGGATTATAATGAGGAAATATTGGTGGACACCCTGTGCAACTGTTTTAAGAGAATTTTTGATGATTAAAGGCATTTATCTGAGCATTTGGAGATAAACACAGATATAAACTTACCTGTGAGAGCAATGTTCTTTCTTTATCATTTTTATTACAGCTAACTATATTTTTTTGAGAAGGCAAATGATTTTTTGTTTAATACTTAGCTAAAACAATAACATTTGAACTATGACTGAGATTAAATTCTTAAAACAATAGAGACTTTCTCAATAAAATTCTTAATCTGAGGAATAATTACTTATTTTTTTGTTGTGGAGTCCCCTTTATAGGATGGGGTGTATTTGTGTATGCATGGGTGTGTATAAATACATGCTTGGTTGGACTCGATGCAACTCCTTGTATCTCCATCTGCCATTTCAGTGGAAGATGTGAGGTTATGCAACCCACGAAATGCCATTCAATGTTTTCCTTTATTAATACTCAAGGAAAAAATATTGATTTTTTTTCATCTGAAGTCAATCATTGTAAATAGATGTTTTCAAACAACCCCATGGCTCTATAGTTTATGCTATTATTTTAATCATGTAACGACTTACTGGACTTTATTTCTCCACTTTCTGTCCTTATATCAAGGCTAAATCTGTAGGAAATACACTCAAAGTTCCCAGGAAGTTCATTTCTGCTGAACCAATTTTAAGTTTTCTTTAAATTTGCTTATTCATATGATCAAAATTTTCTTCAATGACAAAAGTTCATATTCATCCTCTATTTCACAGGTGTTGACCAATATATAATTTTAAGTGAACTACTTAAACTTGATTTACCTAACCTGCAAAACATGGCTGATAAGAGTAAACCTTTCCCACTCATAATATTCCCAAGAATGTTCAGTGTAAAGTAGTAGTCAGATAATAGGGCATATTAAACAAAGACATATTTGAAATTATTAGGAGTGCAAGAAATTTTCAATATAAAACTTGCGAGTTATACATTTCTATTTATTTTAAACTATTAAGTACAGCTAATATTTAAGCTCCAAGAACTCAGTTTTCTCATCATGTTTATTTACTCTTGTTTTATAGGATGAATTTCCTCTACTATGTGTCAAAATCATGATAATTCCTCCACAGAATTAGAAGCCTCTCTTCGATGCCACGTAAGAACATCACTATTTTCAAAATTATATTTTGCAGAACATGCTATCCAGAGTGTGCAATTTACCTCAGAAGCATATAATATATTCTAAATTTCTTTGCCTTCAATGATTTAAAAACTCATACTTTATAACAATCCTTTTTTGTTTGCTTTTTAATAAACTAGTTCCCAAGCCTTGATTTCATTGACAAAACTGGGGTGCCCTGAGTGTTCAACACCCAGAAACCTCTGTGTAAAGACTCTCCAGTGTTATCTACTCATAAACACTGTTTAAGATTATCATTTGACTTATCTGTCCTTCTAAAGGAAGACAATAAAGTATTAGTGGGGGCTTGGAGCGGCTGTAAAGAGGTCCTAAATCCGTTAACAAACAGTTACAATCTCATTGTCTTATCTACTGATGGTGTTCTAGCCTCCTGTCATCTGAGTGCTGTTGAACTGCAGTGTCTCACAGACACAGATAAGCTTTGGAGAGTGGTGATAACTTTTGTTTGTTATAAGCAATAAACCCAGAGTCTCCCCTCACTACCTGACAGGGAGGCATCTGATGATGCAGATCCAGTCAAGCAGAACACAGATCTAAATAATGTCTGAAAGGGACAGTACTGGAGGCTCATGCAGTAAAAACCCACACACTAAAATTATGTGGTAACGAGAGAAAATTAGAGAACAAGGAACAAAGGCTAACACTGATCCTGCCATGTGAATTTGCACTAGTAAACATTAGTGTTTTCATCAAATACTCTGATAACATCTATTCAACATAAATCCAGTGAAAACAAAAACTGATGAGGTTTATATTCCTTAGGCTTTCTCTCTATAACGTACATATTGTAATGCATGTGTTTAAGAATCTAATCTTTATAAATCTAACAACATGTAAGCAAACTCTGAATTTTCCTGCATGAAATATTAGTTCTTGTATATTTGTGTTGGAATAATATATATTAAAACCGTGCAGCACCAGTGCATGATCACATGTACTAACATGTGCCACGTACTGTTTCAGCGAGAATGGGTAAAATGAGTGGGCTGAATAACACATATCTGATCGTGATCTCACAAGACTTTAATGGAGCTTGAACACTTCTGTCACGTAGTGACCCTGTAGCCAACATAACATCAGCACAGAACGTTACTCATGTTTGTGATCCTGCTGCTGGTCATATAAATGTATAGCGTGTGCCACTATGTACATTATGGAATTTTTCATAATGGTAACAAATGACTATGTTACTGGCTGTCGTATTTATTATAGTATACTTTTAGTTATTATTTTAGAGTCTATGCTTTCTCCTGCAAAATTACTGTAAAACAATGTTTCATATCCTGTCAGCAGCAGCCTCACACCTCACATATTTACCACAGCTACTAATTACATTATTTGGTCTTGTGCTTGATATAATCTCAAGTTGTTTTGTTCATCACAGGCTATACCACATATACACAGACACATATGTATGTATATATGCATATGTGTATATATATTACAGCATAATATACTATATATAAATATATAATTTATGATGCATTCCATATTAGTATGTATAAACTCTGTGTACATGGATGTAGTATATAAAATACTATGTATCATATATTTATAAATTTGAGTAGGCTGTGCTATCTAGGTTCCATAAACATACTCTGATGCTCACAAAACCATGCAGTTGCTTAATAGCATATTTCCAAGAACATATTATCTCCCTTGTCAAATGACGCATGACTGCATATTCATGTGTGTATTCTACTTCATGTGGTTTACTATTAACTTTTTAAAATTTATGTTTCTTTATTGCTGATGAGATCCATTTTGCCCTTGTAAATATTTTTCTGAGGGCTGGAAGGTACATGTGGCATTGAAACCTAATTAGGTCTTTCTTAAAAGACCATTCCAATCATCATCCTCTCGTAACCAACTATAGTAATAAGCAAATTTCATCATCAGGCATTTTTCCTAGATTTGTTCAAACTGCTCTTAATTCAGTCATGACTTATAGTTGCTTAATGCCTATAAGTTATTTCTAAGAGATATAAACTGAAACTGTGCAAATCAGAATTAACTACAGCTACATGAGAAATTGACAAAGGTATTTATAAAAATTTAAATATATCTGATATTTATGACTGCAATGTTATTATAAAAATATTAACTCTCACTTAAAAGGAAAATATAATTGCAGTTATAACAATATAACATTAAGTTATAAATATTTTTCACTGAACGTCCAGAAATCGAAGTTTTCCACTGCACATTGTCTAACGGAACAAAGTGAAATGGGTCTTCAAATTCTTTCTGATTAAAATCTGAAGGTAAGGAGACAGCACTTTTATTTGCTTAAATTATTCAAGTGATTGCTGAAGTTCTCAATTTTACCTGGCGAGACTTGCACAGATTCATAGTTTTCCCTTAGTTTTCCCTTAGTTTCTTATAGTTTTCCCTTAGTTTTTCTCTAACAGAAACTCTTGTTTTCTTGATGCCACTCTATTACAATAACACCTGGTAGGAATGAGCAGCAACCACAAGAACAGTTTCTAAAGGAGCCACTGACAGCTACCTGCGGTTGCAACCTGTTGATGGCTGCTTTCCAGCTCCCGTACAGACAGCTCAGACACATGACTTTAATATTTCCTTGCCCTGCTCCCAGGGCGTTTCCACTTGTTACCTCTGCAAATAACACCCCTTCAAATTACTCGCATCTGCTTCCTTAGTGCAGGTGCATATTAGATACAAAAATCATTGTAATCTAATTTCAAGCTCATGGGCTAAATGCTCTGCTGAAAGTTAGTTCATCTTTATTCCTTTCCTGTCTACAGCTAACTTACTCGATATTCCAACAAAACGAGTCTTTTTCTTCTTCCTATTGCTCTACTTTTTTTCTCCTTGTTCTTCCTCTTCTCCTCCTCCCTCCCCCTTCTTTCTCTTCCTATTCCTCTTCTTCTTCTCCTTCTTCTTAATTTTGTCTGATTTTCAAAGTGTTTCCTTTTTCTTTTGTTCTTAGATGCTCAACTCATCCACACACACCCCCACTTTACTGAAATCGCTTTACATTTCTATCTTGCTAAAATATGTGGATATGTCACTTTTGATAATGACGGTTTCTTTGTCCAATTCTCTTTCAGACTGACCCACTCAGAAGAGCAAGTATTTTACTCAAAATGAAATTTTTATGGAAGCTTGGGTCTTCTCTCTGATGCTTCATTATCCTGGTTTTGTTCATTTTTTTCTATTCTACTTTTACTTTCTTGTTCTTCAAAATAATCAAATAAATAGTACAGTCAATACATGCAATTTGCTACCAAATATAATGCGTTTTTCAAGACCTTTCTTCTATGAAAATTATTTTTTCTGTAGCAAACAAAGACTATAAATTGCTGCAAACAGACATAGTCTATTTCAGGAATGTAACAACCTTGATTATCATCTAAAAATAGCATTCAGATCGCCTGGGACTTGGCAGCCTTACATCCCAGTCAATTTTTCATGGATTCCTTGGTTCAGGCGTACTGAGAGGCTGAGATCTAGAACATGCGATCAGGCTTTCATAATTTTGTTCCTGTAAGTCCTTCCCAGTGTATGGAAAAATACCTGTTATATAAATACCCACTCAAAAATCACATCTCCAAACCAAGTACAAATTTTTATGTGTTTCTCTTTTGTTGAACTCAAAATAATTGCATTTTCACTCCCATTATAAGGTATAATTATTCATCCTTAAATTAAAGTTGACCCTTTCATGTACCTCTCTATTAATGTATCATAAGTTCCTATCAGAGATTACCCACAGGCCCAGAATTGGGCTTTGTATTTAATGAATCATTTGATTCAACCAAAGAAATGATTCATATTGGAAACAAGAAATAAACTGGTGGATAATATATTTGTCTCTTTACATAAAACTTTAAATATCTACTTATTGCTTCTTTCACCAGTGATTATTATGCTGTGTTAATCAGCTTTCTGTTGCTAGGAGCAAACATCCGTACCCACAAGCTAAAGTAGGAAAGGTTAAACTTGGCACACAGTTTTATAGGCTTCAATCCATATCTGATTGCGTCCAACGCAGGAACATCATGGCAGAATGGTGTAATGGAGCAAAACTGATCAGTTCACAATGGAAGCAGAGCAGGAGAAGAGAACCAGAGAAGAACATGCTAGTGAACAGATATAGAGCCCAAGGTCATGCCTCCATAGCACACCTAGATACACCCAGAAGTGTGCTTCACTAGTCACCTAGGTAGCTTCTAAACCAAGCAAACTGAATATCAACACTTGCCAATTTGACACCCAAACTCACCTCCTTAAACCATACTTAATCCCCAAACATACACAAGGTCATAATTCTGCCTAACATGATGTATCTATCCCTTGTATGGTTAAGAATGCACTAATGTGTTCCATAAAATCTCAACAGTTCCAGCACTGGTCAAAAGTCCAAGTCCAAAGTCCCCTTTGAGACTTAAGGCAAATTCTCAACTGTGAACCTCTGTAACATGAAAAAACAAGTTACAGAATCAAAATATACAGTGTTATAGGTAAAACATTCCCATTCCAAAAAGGGGTAGTAATGGTATAGAAAAGAATAGTACCAAATCAAGTCCAAAACCAATCAAGGCAAATATAAAGTCCTGTAGCTCTAAGTCTGGTATCTGGGGTCATGGAGGTGAGATGTGAGTTCTCAATGGATTTGGTGGGCCCACTTTTATGGCTTTACTGGTTTCATCCATATGGCCTTTCACTTGGGCTGGCTCTGCTTACTGCCTGTATCTTTCCTCAGCTGACACTCCACATGGCTGGCATTTTCAACTCTTGGGGTTTCCACTACAACTTCAGCTTTATTCCCACAGCTTTATACATCCTTATCTCATGGGGACATTTCTTGGACTCTCAGGCCTTCCTTTGAAATCTGGATGGATGACTCCATGATCTTACGGATCTTGCATTCTGTATTCTGGTAAAACCAGTATCATATGGATGACACTAAAGTCAGCTGCCAGTGCAAATTGAGTCCATGCTCCCTTGGACCATGTTTGTAGAAGCCTCTGAGTCCATGGATGGCTGATCGAATGAAATGAATCTCAGTCAACTAATCTACATGGCTCTTTTTGAGTGGAGGTCCAAGGCCTTTCTTCTCCAATAAAAGTTTATAGCTTTGTACCCTTGAGCTTGCCATGGAGGGAGTCATGCTGATTCCTGGGAGGTCCTTGGGCCATCTTTCTTTGTGTCCATCTATGAAGTGCTTGGATTTTTTTTTTTTTAATGACACTAATCTAGTTAGCAAAAACACCTTCCTTGGATTTTACTTTAGATGTGTGTTTTTCCTGGCAAAAGTTATTCAAATCTTTTTGTTCTGCTTTTTGCTTCTATTTCTTAGTATAAATGTAGCTAAAAGCATTCAGCAGTATACCTCTGCTGCTACCTAAATGTTGGGCTGTCTCAAAATGTTCTTCATCAGATCAATTAGTGCATAGCCCTGAAAATCAGTCTTCTGCAAAGCCTCTAGCCATGGCAAAATGTAGACAAGGTTTTTACCTAAATGGCCTCAACTTCAATTTCCAATAGATTTCTCATTCCCAGGTAAAAATTCAATCCTGGCTTTTACTTTCTGCACTACTATCCACATTATGGTCTTCTGAGATTCCACCAGAATAATTGATTAAACTTGACTAACCACATTTTAAGCTTCCCACAGTCTGCTTCACCAAACTTTTCCAAATTCTTCCCACAAACCAGTTCCAAAATCTTCTAAACCACACTGAGTTACAGTCACAGCAATAGCTCCCTGTCTCTGCTATCACTGTTTTATACTTGTCATCTTTCATTGCTTGGTCCAAATATCTGATACCCACAAATTAAAGGAGATGCTTAATTTGGCTCACAGTTTTGCAGGGTTCATCCCATCACTGGCTGCTGCAATGCAGCCAGAGCAGAAACACTGTAACAGAAGAGTGTGGCAGAGCCAAGCTGCTTAGAAAATAGTGGCCTGGAAGCAGAACCGGGGAACAATGCCAGATATATGTATATCATTATCATTGTTACTATTTAGTAATTATTATGTTTATCTGCTCTATAAGTCATTGTGGATAAGATTAATGAGACAGTTTCTATCCACAAGAACTCAAATTCTAGCAAAAACAGTAAAAAAGGGAAAGACACTTGTAATTCAGTTTGAAAATTGTAAGGATAGAAGTATATGCTTGAATCGATAATATGTAGGCAACTGTCTTAGCTGGGATGTGTAAAGGAACATCTCCACTAAAGCATTAATATAGATTTAGTTTGTAATGTTAAATCTAATTAGATGAGATAGAAAGGAAATGAAGAGCATGCAAAGGAGGAAGAGAGGGCATAAGACAAAGCAAAGTACTAAAAAATAGTACCATGGGAGTTAGAAGGCAGTTTTTCCATATTGCCTGAAACAGTAGCAAGGTATGGTCCTGGAGAGACAGGCAGGCATTCTAGCATGGAGTGTCTGGAATCTTTTGTGAAGAACCCAGTAGCAATGCTGCTGGTCAGAGATTTCCCAAATGTTCTCTATAAAGCACTATAAGATTCTGATACAAACTTATTCAAAGGATGTTGTTCTATAATAGATTTTTAGGAAATTGTCAAGTTAGATGAAATAAATATACTTTCTATGGGACTTCACAAAATTGCAATATGCTAATGTATATCTGTGTATTAAAAAGTAGGCATAATATTAAGCATTTATGAAGAATTTTGTCTCTGTTATAAATTTAATCTTTAATGTAGACCAATTAATAACTTCTAGAACTTTAATAATCTGTGAGTAGGAGGAACACACTAATATAGACAAAGAGGAATCATGGAAAAGAGGCTTTGGACGGTAAATAGATCACTATAATGTTTGGAAAATAGAAATGAGGAGAAAGGCTAAGAAATAGGGGTTTTTTTGGGGAAGAGGAGCTTGCATATTTGAGACATTTTTAGATGTGAATATCAATAAAAGTATGTATTAACTGAATTAAAGGAGGAAAAAAAGTTGAAGAGTGATGCTCAGCTTTCTAACTTCTGTGAGTGGTTGAATATGGATTGCCAATGGTGAAACTGTGGGGGGAGAAATTTATCTAGAGAAGGAAAAGGTCATTTTGGTTTTGGAAATGTCAATTTGGAGCTTTTAGTGGAAATCCAGGTGGCTATACCCAGTTTGAATTGAGATTTAGGACTCAGGAGTTTGGCAGAGTGATCGCAGCTGAAAACGGTGTATATGTGAATCTCCATACCTACGGAAATTACCAGTTACGAAAAGGATGTTTTTATGGCACCTGGTTTCATAATATTTACCCTTCTTTAATAACATCAATTATGACCAGCAAATGTTGACCTTAACAGTGTTTTTAAGGCATGTTTTTAAAAAACTGTGATTAATAGTTTGGAGATAATATAGTACCTCTTCTGACTTCTTTTTCTGATCAATATGAAATCTACTAAAAGTAAAAAAAACTCGTCAAAAATAGGTGTGGTTTTATGAAAACACTAAGACCTTATTTGAGATAGTAAAGGCTGTTTGTAATCCTGTCTGTTTGGATCATACCTCGAGAGAGACTCTTTAGATGTTCTTGTGGAGGTAACTAAAGACACAGCCGAAAGAAGCCAACCCGGTCAAAACCAAGTGAGTCCTGCACCAATACCAGCCCCACCTGTTCAGAGGTACATATCTGGTCCCAGCAGTGATCCACGTGTGACAGATTAGTGATGTATAAATTACTGGTTCCAAATATTTTTCTACGCAGTCTGCATTTCTTACAATATTTACAAAAGTGTAAGCTTAGTGCTTTCAATAGATTTGGACATGTGTAATTTTTTTTCATCTTACCTCTTCTAGAAAACATTATTGCCATTTGGAACGAGTATGCACACACTGAAATAATACTCTTTTCATATTTGTAACATTAGTTTTTTTTAATTTAACTCAAGTAGTATAATTTGTAAAACTTTTATAATTTATTAGGGTTATTAACATGTATAGTAAATCTGTTTTATATATTTTAATATTCATATATAGTGTAATGTTTTATGCCTAAAATGTCCCCCATTTAGACTTTTGGAAAAGCATAAACCATTTAGGCTTTTGGAAGGTGATGGATCATGAGAGCTCTACAATCATAATTTGTTAATCCATTGATTAGTTTATGTGCCATTAGAATGTGGGGCCTGGTTACAGGAGAGGGTAATTGAGATATAACCTGGAAGGGCGTATTCTTTTCTACCATTTCTCCTTCCTGTTTTACTAGCTACTATGAGTTGAACAGATTTCCTCGACCACACATTTTGGCCATGACTTTTTGGCCTCGGAGGCTGCTAACCATGCACTGAACCACAGAAACTACAAGCCAAACACGCCTCTTCTTTGAGATGCACATCAAAGATATTTTGTCCCAGCAATGGGAAACTTACTAATGCGTGTAGCATCTATAAACGTGAAGTTTTGCATTCTAACAAAAGTACTTTGTGACAAAAATGTGTGTTTGGGGTAATAATTATAAAAACTGAATTGCATAGGAATTGAGATTAATGAAACATTTCCTTTCTTAGGTCAATTTCAAAACACTTTAAATTATATATGTATGTCCTTGTTTGAACTATAGAAGCAAAATATTTAAGGATAGAAAACAGCTGATTACAATATATATAATGGTGGTGTATTTTTAAAATGGAGAATTAGTCTTGAAGAAAAAAATGACTATGTGAAAATTATATGATGCCAAGGAGAAGACAGTCCATTGGGATCCATTGTAGTTAATTCTGAACACAATGGAAAGTCAGCAAATGCTTTTGACTATGTCCTTCAATTATAAAAATGGAAATAACAAAGAACACAGAGGTGGACTGATGTTTCACATAGTCAAACACAAAGCTGTGCAAATCCTCTGCAGATAATAAAGATGATTAGCTCACTCTGTAACCATATGAGTTCCAGGATGAAGAGTGACTGAAAACTAATGTTGAAATTTCGGACTGTGATATTTTCTATTCCGCTTTTACTCTCAGAAGATCACTAGTGACCCCATAACACTTTGTGGCAGGAAAACAATGGTAGCATTTTAGCATCAATAAGAGAGAATTGGTAATTTGTGGGTAAGCTATAGCCTAGCTGGGATAAGGACTCTAAATTAACAAGCACTGAAATACATGCAGCCCTGAGTGTTTCTTCCATATACATAATAAAATATGCAGTAATTAAAACAACACAGTCACTGAGAAGTCAGTTGAGACAGCTATGTCATGGTGTCCCATGAGGTAGTGTGTTACATTCCGCTCCTGGCCAATGCAAATAATGTATTTAGTCATGCACCTGCCTTCCATGCCAGACAGTATGTCTTTGCTTGTTGGATAGTGAAGAGGTTTCTGAAAGACTAGGGATTATGGGGGGCCTTGAAACAATACCCACTGACCAACTAGCAACGCACTGGTGTAATTGTGGTACATGCCAGGTGAACACGAACCTCACCTCTACCAACACAACCTCCCCTCCAACCTCTGGGCAGCTGTATCAAAGATCCGTGGCTGTGAAGAGTTTCTGAGAGGTCTTCTGGAGTGCTGTGTATCTTTGCTAGGGGTGAGAGAAGTAGGAGTGACAGAGCATAGTTTAGTACCAGAGAGGCTCTCTGCTCTACAGACATATCCTGCACATCGCTCACAACTCCCCATACTCTAAATTCCTTCCCTGGAGGGAGACACATTAAAATAGAAATTTTCCATCTTCCATTAAGATAAAAATACTGATGGGGTTGAAAAATTCCAGAAAGGAAAAGAGAAATGGGTAGATCAGATATAACAGGAATTTAAAATAAATGCTGGTTTTGGAATTAATTGATCATATTGGAAATAGGGGGATTAAACTAGAAATTATGAATAAATTACCTTTAACTACAAAATGTACTGGTATTTTTCCTTAAGAAAAAGTATTGTATATTGTTTATAATTTTTATAATTTAGTCATTAAGGCTTTTTATTATATTTATCAGTATATTAATACAGGAATGTAAACATTATATACTACAAACATGTAGTAATAAAGAAAATAACCCAAAGAAATATAAATATCTGGTAATTCAAGATTATATATTGGTTTCTTTGTATTCCTTAGCATATAAAGTGCTGTCTCATGGCATATATAAGAGCAAAAGATCTAATCAGCAATTTCAAAAATTTTACTAAAAGTACAGTTACTATGCAATTGAAATATATCACTGAAAATTAAGTAGTTTTTTTCTCATGGTTACTTCTTTAAAATGTATTTTCAACACCTAGACCTAAATTGGTTACACCCTCCTCTCACTACTTTGAAATTTCTTTCATTTATTTCTAGACATTCAATGATTTGTCCTGTCCCCAGCTGCATTACTTGGCCATATAATTGATTTTATGTGCCTTTAATATACAGAATATTGCAAAAACAAAAACCCAATATTCAGAGATTTAAAAAACAAAATTTCTGGAACCTAAAAGAGGAACCAGAACTATATTGAAGTTTACAGTATGGAATCGTAGCACCCCCCCAACATTGTAATATTGCAATTATATTTAATATCAAAGTGAATTACAGATATGAACAAAAACTCAGGGCTAATATACATGAACACAGATATATACACATTAGTGGAAAAACCAAACAGCTGTTCTTTGGGAGATCACATGGAATACATATACATGCGCATGCCCACATACACACACATGCGCGCGCACACACGCACACATAAACACACACAATTGTCCTCGGAGCAGGCCATCTGCAAAGGAAGCCTAGCACATTCCAATTAATCATTATCAAGGAGATAATGTTTCTAGGTCATTTGCAAATAGCACCTTTTTATCCAAATACCAGAAAAATAGCATATAACCTGGCAATATGAGTAGTGGAGCATAGGATGCTAATTAATAGTTTATATTACTTGCATATATTTCTCCTGCCATCATTCTTTCTGTCCTCGCACAATCTACTCTCCACCAACCTCTTCCCTCAAGCGTCCAGACGGTTAGCTGGTACAGCTCAGACACAGCAATCTTCTTGTTATTGTCACTGATTCTCCAAATCACTGTGGGTGGAATTGGAAACAGAGGCAGAGTTAGAGACAGAGACTGATTTCCCTTATTTCTGTTTATGTACACTACTTCAGAATAAACCATTCTTTTTTTCCTTTGTCTTTCTTTCTTCTCTCTTCCTATGGGCTTCGTTTACTGCCATCAAATTCTTCATCTCTTAGGAAGGAGGACAAAGAAATCCTGGAGCCTTGCAGCTTTCACTTGACTGTGCATAAACTAGATGCTTGCAGATTGCTCTGGGGTTTCTAGGATGGGGTGATGGGTACACAGTTCAGGAAGTATTCCCATGGCAAACTTTCACTGGATATCAAAAATCTGACTGTAAATCAACGACCTCATTCTTAGAACAGTGGAATGAATGGCTGAGGATTGTATCTATTCTTGCTGCTGATGTCAATATGTGAGTGTGTTTATTACCAATTTATTTACAGAGCACAGATTGACTTCACTGGTCCTGCAGGGCCAGCTGATGCGAAGAGGGTGTAAATGATTTCTTCAGAGCTTTTAGGAATCCAGGACCACAAAGAAGTTTGTATATACAGAAGTAAATATTAGGATGTGGCAGTAAAGTGATGAGCATTGTGACAAAGGACACCGATTGAAATCTTCCTAGAAACAAAACCAGCATACGTTTCGATTTAGAAATGAATTATGTAAACTTCACCTTTGAATTGAAGGAAATAAGATGCTCATGAAATATTGTCAACCACCAAATTTATACAAATGATGTTAAAAAAAATTATGACAATAGGGTATGGACAGGTACAAAAGTGAGAATTGGTTTGGTATTCCTTAATTAGTGGGGGTGATATTCATGAAAATGAAAGAAGCTCAAGAAAAATTAGGAAAAAAACCAGTATTTAATTAATAATGTATACCATCTGAGTAAAGCAAAGACAGAAAAGGAAAAGATAGAACTGAGTTTCAAAGAGAATATATTTTATGAGCCTGATTTGTCTTAATTAAATGCAGATGTTAAGCTCAAAGTGGGGGAAAAATCTACATTTAAATACGTGCTGTTACAAGGAAATTGTTTTATCATCTGTAACATCACACTTTCAAAATATAAATTACTCTATTTTAATAATGCAATAAAAATGTAACCTTACGTTTGGGAAATACTCCAATATGGGAGAGGGGTAGAATGGATGTAGATAAAAGTAAATGGAAAGTGGTAGCAGATAGCAAATTTAAAAACAGCTCAGAATACCACTCACTATTTTATCCCTCTGACTACATTTATGCTCATACTGGAGAATATGGAAGAGTGATGCATCCCAAAGTCTTAATAATTTGTGTCACTTGAATTTTATTTCACTTCACTGCTAAACCGAATTGTTAGTCTCTGTGGTTCTGGTTAATTATGAACATAGTTAATTCAGAAGAGAATTATAATATGTAAATATAAAATTTTGATTGTATAAAGTACTAGAAAAATACATTATTTAAGCAATTTCAAAGCATAGATGGCATTGTTCACTTTTGCTTTATGTTCATAAAAATTTGAGTGTGATAACAGTGCCATGATATTTACCATTATTTACTAAGAGGTCAATTTTAATTACTAAATTTTTGCTGTTGACATAAAACCTTTTAAATACGTATCCATAGATGTTGTACTTATATGACTCAGCAAAGTCATTGTATATGGAAAAGCAGTAATTTTTCGCCTCAGAGCCAAATTAAATTTTCTCCCCTGCAGTTCTACAGTATCTAATAAATATGAAAATATACACACTCTATAACATTGAGATTCTTTTTGTGGCTGTTTACTTTAGAGAAACTCATGTGCATGTTCCTATGGACACAAATTTATTATGCTATCATTTACCAAGAAGAAAAATCCAAAGCAACTTCAGATTACAATGGTTACATAAATTGTGGTACACGTTTATGGTATAGTAACACACAATTGCAGTGAATGATCTAAAAATATAAACTAGGTTTATATTTATTGCATTTTGAAAACAATCTGAGTGAAAAATAATATTGTACTGGGTGTGGTGGCCTATGGCTCTAATCTCAGCAGGTGGAATCTTGACACAGGAACATCACAAGTTTGAGCTTAGTCAGCATACTTAGGGCAACTTTATCTCAAAAAAAAATTAATATTTTAGTACATCGCTCTTAGTTGCCTTTCTTTCTTTGCTAAGACAAAATCCCCAACACCCAAAGTTAAGGGAGTAAAAGTTTATTTAGCTCACAGTTTGTAGAGGTTTCAGTTCACAATCAGCTGAATCCAAGGCAGGGTGACATGGCAGACAGGCAGAGGGCAGCAAGGTAAGCAAGGAGGGCAAGGAAGTAGGGAGGGACCTAAGTAGTTTCTTTCTGCGATTTATATCTTATCCATTAGTCCAGGGATTAGGGCGGTGCCAAAACAATCAGTGGATTAGTTTAATGATGACACACCCTTAATCCCAGCATTACACACTCTAGATTCAGCCACCTCTGAAAAAGCCCACCTATGACTGCATGAGGCTTCAGGGGGACATTTAGGCACAAACCGTGACAATCACTTATGACAATTAAAGCTTCACTCTCCACACAATATGCTTCATGGGCATGTACACACACATACATACAAATATAGAAAAGATACATCCTGAATTTATAAAGGAAGTTGAGTACTGCTCATTTGAAATGCTCCTGGTTTGTTCAGATTTTGTAATATTTGCATTTACATAATGAGATATCTTGGGAATGGGACTCAAGCCTAAAACTGAAATTCATTTGTTTCCTATACGCTTTATACATATCGCCTTGAGGTAATTTTATACAATGCTTTTAATAGTTTTGTGCATGAAACAAAGTTGCTATATTGCAGTTCTAGGGGCTGAGGAAATCTTTTTGCCCTTGGTGATGCTAAATAACTATGCTGTGCACCTGCGTTTTAACCGTGACCCATTGCATGAGGCCCGGTATACAATTTTCCACGTGGAGCATAATGTCAATGCTCAGAACACTTCAGATTTAAAAGAATTTTGGAGTTTGCTGATGTTTAACCTATAATAGTTTAAGGGAAAATAAGACAGTAAACCAAGCACCTTTATGTATATGACGTAATACTTCATTATTTTGAAAAATATGAAAGAATAGAGATGAAGAATCGACACTACTTAAATTGTAGAAACAAAATTGTTGGATTATTCTTTGAAATTATCACATCTCCACAGATATTTTAAAAGTTCCTTTCTCCATCCCTACTCATGTATGGAGGGGCTGGTGCCTCACCCACATCCTTGTTGATATTGTACAATATTATTGATTTTACAATGGTGATTTCAGTACTATTTAAGCTAAGTGAACACAAACTTTGGAATGATCAGTGTATTGCTCAGTTTTCCCATAGTGGGAACAAAATACTCAACATTTGTGCTTTAAAGAAAGAGAAGTTTAATTTGACTTATGGCTCCAGAGGGGTTAAGCCATGACCAGTCAGATCCATCAGGGCACATCAGTGATGATAAAGCAAAGCTGCTCACTTTGCAGTGACCATCGGGCTGCTCAAGGAAAAGCACCCAAGAGTGATGCATCCTCCACAGTCACAGCCCATGACTCACCCAGTGGAGCCCCATCTCAGACAGCATATTCTGCTATGAACACAGTAAGGAAACTAGTGCTCCATGATTCAGTCACCTCACCAGGCATCTCTTCATCCAGGCAAATGACAATTCAGATTAACTGGTGTAACGGTAATAGCAGAACTACCTGGAATTCAAGCAAAAATAAATAACTTACATTTTTTATGGAAATGGGAAATAAAGCTTGATGTGTTGGATGAGGTTAAAGAATTAAAATGTTGGTAGATGAGCTAATACCCAGGCCTTTCTCGTTATTACTTCCTAGAATGCCAGTATTTCGCATTCAATTGTTGCATCTAGAATTGGATTTTCATGCATTAGACAATTACAATGGAATGCTTGCTTAGTGACATAATACAGCATTCTTATTTGTTGTGCATGACAGAATGAATGTGTAATTTTCAACATGAATGAACGAGAAAGGGTAGTTTTCAAGGATGGAACTTGATTGTAACCTGGCATCTTCTTTACCTGCCTGATTCTCAAAGCACTGAAGGAATTTCTGTGTACAAATACTTCAAGGTGCAAATCATTTTTATTGGAAATATCCCAAAATTCCACTAGTAAAGATGAGAATACGTACAACACATATAAATCATGGACCCATTTTTCTCCTGAAATTCTAAGGCAAAATAATAAAAAAGACAAATATCAAGGGAGGAGGAAGTTGTGTGTGTGTTGCGTGTATGTGTATGTGTGCATGTCTGGGAAAACATAAATGATACTATCTTGAATGTGGAGCTAAAATACTCAGTAATAGTTCAGTCCAGGATAATGTGCACTACTGCTAAGTATATCAAAGTGGTCCTAAAGAGTTTTTAATCCATAAACCTGAGGCAAGAGGGCAAAATTATTCATGAAGCTGAATTTAAAAGCCATAAATGACTCCATTAGATGGATTAGACTTTGCCAGGTGTAGTAGTTAGTGATATAACAATTACGCATTGTGTCTATCTGCTTGGAAAATGTGTATATGACTCACTCGCTGCAGACATGTATCACCCAGGCGAAGGCTGAAGATATGAAACACGGATTTTAATCTGACAGCATTCGTTTAAATTTATGATAAGTTGAGCTGTCAGTAATGGTTACTTCTGCCTGATACCCTGTTCTTTCTTGGCAGATTTTATTGTATTTAGCAATTCATCAAAAATTCCTGTTGTTGCCAAGTTATGTGGAATATTCCCCCAAAAAGATCAAACAATTTAATTTTATCTTGGCTTTTTCCAGTATGTTCTGTAGTTTGATTTATGGATAAAATTATGCTATCAAAATATATAGAGGAATTATTACACTTAAAATATATCAGCTATCTCTTTTTAATGTACACATGAAATGTTGGCATTTTCAAATCTCATTGCAAAGCATATAAAAATAAAATTATCAGTTAATATTCTTATTAGAATTAGTATACTGAGAAAACAAATGGTATCTTTCTTCAAGAAACATGATGACAAAGTACTAAAGAAGCAAGCAAGGTTGTCTAGCATGGGCCACTTTATATATTTTCTTTCAGGCTTAATCATCTATTATATTTTTACAAATCACTGTATTTTAGGATATAATATACGATCTTTCACTAAGTATTTCATTGTGTTTTATTTACACTTTTTAAAATAATGAATTATAATTTATTTATATTGTAGTCCTTATCACTCTCACTGAGGATTAAATTTATTCAAGTAGGGCTCGTGATGGGGCAAAGCCTCAGAACCCACCCAACATTACTGTGAAGAGAAAAGTGATTATTCTTCCTGTTTCTGCCAGGGCCACTTCTAGTTTCCTATATGTCCACACCAGTCATGCAATCTTTCAAGATCTTGCATCAGCTCTGTGTGCAGATGGCAGAGTATTAGAATGGTTCCATTTCTCCTTCAATTTTGCAGGGACTCCCTGGAGAGGGGTACATACTTGGCCTGAGGGCATAAATGTCAGAGTAGCACCAAGAAGGTTGGGATTATGGATGCAAGCACATAAGTATATTTTTGAGTGCAGAAATCTTGCCTTTCTTAATTCATAACTGTACATTATGCTGAACCCATTACCTGAGGAGATCTTGATTTTCTCAGTAAAATTATCTCAGTTTTTCTAAAACAGTCATGGCTATCATTAAGGCAGACGCTAGAGGACACTTATTTTGTGAGACTTAAAGTTTGCCACAAAAATCTGCTAGATGTTAACCATTTTTATTCCAATTCTAATTCTGATAAGGAAAATTGATGTGTGTGTGTGTGTGTGTGTGTGTGTGTGTGTGTGTGTGTGTGTGTATGTGTCTGAGGGCCTCTTGCCTGCTAGCTAGGCAAGAGCTCTACTCCAATTCTCGGCCCCTTTCTCATTTGAAAAATATCTCCACTTCCTATTACGAATAGTTTTCAAATATATATTCCAGTGACTATGAACATTCGACACACTCCATTTAGAGTTCTCCAATTAAGTGATATAAGTTCAAAAACATTAAATTGGGCATAATAGGGGAAAAGAAATACTCTAGTTTAATTTCTTCCATACATGTAGAATGTGGTCAAGAAAGTGTAAACTACACGAGAGCTAGGAAGAGTCAATCACGGATCAAGTGTGAAATGTACAATTGTCAAGCCTGGATCGTTGATAAGAGACACGAACAAGCACAAACGAATTTTGAAAATCACAGAAAAAAAAAAACTTCTAAACAATTGATGCCAATTCTGCTGTTCTCTTGTTATTCAAATATGTAGAACCTATAAAATATTTCCAAATATATCAACAATTGCCATTCCATTCTGAATTATTTTTGAGATGGAACAATGCAGCATCTATGTGTTACATTGTAGTGTGCGTGTTTCTAATTATGTAATGGGACTAAATAATAAAGTCTCAGAACCATGCTAAAAACTGAATTTTGAGCAATTAGAGAAATTAAAACATTAATTAAAAGAGTTTTCTATATTTAACTTTCTTCATTTTTCATTGTCTTATTCAGTTTTCAACCAACTGCCATCTGTCCTTATTTCCAGTTCTTATTAGGCTCTCTTATGACTCACTTCTTTAGGTCTCAGTTTAAAAGGGATTTTACATTACTCATTTTAAGTGGCCTTTTAGTACCATTCTACATTTCTTAATTCTTCCTCCTTGAAACATTCTGCTGTCCCAGTACATACCACATTCATTAATTTCCTCTGACATTTATGGCAATTCTTTAGTTTTTCTTCCGGAAATGTTTCCCTATATATGGTTTACAGTGTTGGAATTACACAATGTTTATTCCTAGGTCCTCTTCTTTTCTTCTTTGTTAGAGTTTGCATCTAAATGTCCCCCCAAAGCCTCATATGGTCATAGGTGAGACTTTTCAGAGGTGGCTGGATCTAGGGTGAGTGGTGCTGGGATTCAGGGTGCCCCACCCTGGGTGTGGGTGGCACCACTCAATAAATTTACGGCCTGGATGGAATATAAAAGGGACGGAAAGAAAGCCATCTGTTGCTGCTGCCATTGCCAAATCATGGCCTGTTATGGGAACCGAATTAGCTTCTTCAACAATGACAATTTCCCATAACCTGAAGAACATCACGATCCAGACCTGAAATAATAATCGACCAGATCACAATTTGGCCAAGACTGCTTGACCGTGGGGTGCCTCTCACCGCCTGCCTGAATTCTTCCTCTACGTAATCCTGACGCTCTTGTTAGTTCCCCAAAGACAGAGCTTCAGATGCAGAGCTTCTTCCCTCAGCCCTCCATTTCTTCTAGTGTGGTCACGTTGAATAAAAGCTCTTTTCTTACTTCGTCACCGTTCGAGTGTCTGATTGCACTCCCAGGGAGGCCAGTGTCTGAAGCTGTTCAGTCAGGACCCATGTGGGGCTTCTAGACTAGAACTCTGATCACATCAGGTCCTCATTTCACAGGGGTACAGAACTGCCCTTAGAAAGGATTAAGGCTGGTCTCACTGACCTGCTGTTAGATCCAGGGATTGCTTGCTGTTATAAAAGTGCTTCTCTCTTTTGTTTCTTGTGTGATCTACAATTTTCCCAGAATTGTAGAGCAGAAGTTCCGTCTCCAGAAGTCTCAACAAATCAGACTTGGCCACTCATCCCAAAATGCCGATCAAGGAAACAAAAACTAGTGAATGGTAAGAAAGGGGGCTTTAATGAGCTTGACCATGTGGAAGGAAGGGGAGGATAAAAGGTTCAAGATTCATCTTCGAGGTGCTAACGCAATTTTGGAATTTTATGGAGAAGGGAACAAAGGCAAGGATTAGAGTTTACCAACACCGAGGGGTTTGCTTAGCTAAATAAATGCCTTTATAAGGACTCAGCTTTCAAGTATTTCATTGTAGTAATAGGAAATGGATGAACACAACTCAAAAGCTATGAAAGACATCCCGTACTGGGAGTGATCCTTAACACACTCAACTCTCACATCTTATATACTATGTGTTGCCTTTATTTATTGACGTTAATATTTAATAGTTTTCCAACACATCTACCTAACTTGTATCTTATCATCCATCACTTTAATGAAAAATGTTATCCTGTTTAAAGAAGACAACTTTACAAATCACCTAAGACATTTGCTCATATTTATTCTTTTTCTCACTTTTCAAATTGTGGTTATCCACTACAACTTATACTACATTAATAAACTTCCATAGCTACTAGGATAAGTTCCAATTTCCTCCACATTTTGCTTAAGGTACTGTATGAATTAACCCCTCACCCCTATCCCATTTGCCTCATTTTATATACACCTTGCACTCACACACTGTATTGGTCTCACCTTTATTCCCCACCAGATCTTTAGGTGCATAATAAAATTTGTATTTCCCCCCCTGGTTAATCGATTATAAATTCATTTAATAGACCAAAATTGAAACTTCAGAAGGAAAACAGCAAATTTAAAACTTTCCTACACGATTATTACAGGGGTGTGCATGTGTGTGTGTGCATGTGTGTGTGTGTGTGTGTGTGTGTGTGTGTGTGTGTGTGATGACTTAACATTTTTGTTTAGGCCATGGGTGACACAGAGCAAGGGCTCACTGCCTAACGATGCAATACTATGGCACAATCTTCTGCAGCTTGTTGCAAGGTCAGTCATCAAGGAATGGGGGAAGTAGCTCAAATATTCCTCCTCAATCAGGTGGCATCAAGGGAATCCACAGAAAGGTAGAGGGGAGAAGCAGTTTTTGGATAGAATGTCAAGAAGGGAAAGTTCAGGATTTGTTTGCACAAGCAGGGGCAATCATCGTGCCTGTTTGCATGTCATGGGTTTCTGGGTTTCTTTTTGTTATGCTGTTCATGGGAGATCATAAGGTTGTGACATCAAAAGGCCATTGAATTGAGTCGATGAGTTGGCATCTGTACATCTCTATTCTTGAAAAGCATCTTTGAGTGAATATTGGAAGCATTTCCCAAAAAACAAGTAAGCGCTCTCTCTCTCTTTCTGTGTATATATATATTATATATATATAAAATTATATATACATAAAATTTTATTTTAAAAAGTCATAGAGGCTAGAAACCCTACCTGAAATTACTTGCCAACATTTTCTCATTGTCTAGCACAGACCTGGAACCTGATAGGCATTCAAATGTTTGCTGATTAAATGAATGACTATAAGAAAATACAATAGTGAAAATACTTTCTAAAGAAATATGAAGTGTTTGATCTTATTGAGTTCTTTATATATTCTGGATGTTAGACCTGTATCTGAGGGACAGCCGGCAAAATAACCATGTGGATTATGATCATTATGTATGCAATGTACCAATACATGTTCTTGGTAAAAAATAATTAAAAAATTAAAAAAAAAAAGAAAAAAAGAAATATGAAGTGTTGTGGGGAATGGGATGGCAAGGCCAGTAGGAGCAGATTGGCTCACAAAATAGCAGAAAGTCTCAGACCTCAGTGAATAGAGACTGTGGTTAATACTGTCAGCTGCAAAGGGAGGCAGACAACTTTAGAGACAAACTCCTACACTTACAGGGGTCGGCAGCAGTGGCTCTCTGGGACTGTTAACACACCTTCAGAGTTATTCTTTCTTTTTGTTTCAGCTGTAACTCTTTAGAGAAACTTATGAAGAACTGGTCAGGGTCAGAGAGTTACTCTTGAGATATACTTGTAAGCAACCTAGATTAAACTTGGCTTATTAGAATACTGAATTGTGCATGCCTAGAAGTGTCCTGTCCACCATCTTTCCTTTGGGGATGTGTGATCTATGACCATAAACTGAGCATGCCCAGACATTTGTCCACTCTTTCCTGTACTTTCCCATCTGCATAAGTACAGACCTTGAATAAAATCTCCACATTTTCTTTGATCAGGGAAAGCATTGTTTTATAGATGATAACATCAGCTGTCTGCTTGCCTGCTGCAGATGATACATCTTTCTCCACTCTCATCCCCTGCACTTTTTGACCTTGCACTTACTAAGAGAGTAAACCATTATGTTCAGCTATAGTAACAGGTTTATCCTTATGTTAGTTGTGCTTATAGTCGAGGTATTGATATAGGCTCATCAATTATAAAAGATATATGTATGATAGCACAGGGAAAAACTTGAGTCACTTGTTTAGTGAATTGCATGTAGATTGCAGTGATAAATCTGTTTTAAAATAGTTTTTGTCATTTGAAGTGATTAAAATGTTTTTTCAAAATTTTTATAAAGACATAGCAGCTAGATGAACTTTTGGGCCTTAGTGTGAATAGACTGCAAGGGATACCTGCATATTGGCGATGTACAAACAAATCTCTCTCGCTCTGGAAAAATAGGATAGCTTAATTATTTTCATTGATTCTTCGGGTAGAAATTGTAAATTTTTGTCACAAACTGAATTTCATTCCATATAAGCGTCAGTAATACCACTGTGTTATCACCGAGCAATAAGACAATGTTAAAGATATGCTGTACATCTGTAGTGTGTATACAGACACAAAATTTCTCCTTAGAACTACTATTTCATTGCCTTGTTGGCAGAAGCACGGCATGTGCTTTATTTCTACCTGTAATGCCACATTTTCCTTCCTTCTCTTATTGTTAAGTTTAATAAAAACGATAAAAAATTAAAGACAAAGGGAAAATGGAGCAAAAGAATTTGACTGCTGTTTACTTTAAAGGGCTTTAAAAAATCATTTTGAATCTATTTGTTCTTTTTCATATTACCATAGTGCATAATGACAGTACTTGGAATTAATGTACATCCACGTGCATCAGAGTGCTCACCGTAACTTAGCAACAGCTAACTGCGGCTCTTTCGGCTTGTTGATTTCCATTGCTGGACCTGGGAGGCCACAGAAAATTCAATTTACTCTAAATTTCTTATGTTAGCAGTTAAATGTTAAGCTCCTGTTTACAGAAAGCCCTTTTGTGAATTGCCAGTTAGAATTCAGCATGCTGTGTTCCGCACAGCAGGAGATGTTAGCCATTTTCCTTTTGGGGGGGTAGAAGAAAACAAGTTCCCCCTAACACTCCTGCCCCCAAATGTTCTTTCTATAAACCATGATGGTTCAGATGAGTCCCAAATAGAAAGATCAGAAGGGCATGAGCACATTATCCTTACACTAGATCTTGAACGCAGAGAAAGTTCATGATTTTAAATGAAATAGGAAGAAAAGCCCAGACAAAAAGTTGAGTTGGGAAAAATTACAAGGATTTATGGCTGTGTCTACATGTACCTGGGACCACAGCTGTATTTTTTACATTTTCTTGCCTCATGTATTCATGGATGTTGATTGGGGGCAGTTATAAAGTTGAATGAATTAAAGGGCAATTTCTGGGTTTGATGGTATGATTATAAACCAGGTGTTCAAGTCTAAAACAAGTAAACAAAGAGAAGAAGCTGTCTTAATGGAGTCTGCCCGGCTTTCGTCCTCATTTCCAGGGGCTGAAAACAGTTCGTCTGAGCATTTTCTCTTCTTGAAGTGTTTCATTTGAAGAGAGACCCAAAGCGCTGGGCTGCAGTGGCCACCCAGCGCCATGGATGGCAAAGGTGGTGGCGGCATGAACAAAACTTTGGTGTCTTGTATTGCCTTAGCAAAAACTGCTATGTCTCTTACAGGGTAAGCCTGGGGTGCTAGCATGGAAAATCAAAAAGGGTTGGTGAAATACCAATGAGACATCCAGAGAAGTCTTGTCTGTTATAAAAATTCATAAAGAGATCCACATGGACTTGTTTGAGGGCCTAACTAACTGAAGGTCTAGGTTCTGAGGGTGTTGGTCCTTCTTGAAAATCCGAAGATGAGTGCCATCTTAAATTATTGTCGCTTTATTCACTATTTGCAGCAATGGATGAATAATTTACTTACTAGTTATTGACATAGTAAACCAAAAACATACAAAAAATTCAGAAATGAAAGAAAGCAAAACCATCAAAAGTGGCCTCATACGGCCTCCAGATGTTCTGTTGATACTCACGTTCTCCTTCCTTATGATCAGCTCCATTTTCTTCTTTTTATTCCTCAATTTGGCAAATGCAAGATGGAAATTTACGCACAAAATGCCTTCCTCAATCCCACAGTCCATGTGCTTCTTAAGCATCTCCAAAATTGGAAAGACTTGGCAGTAGTCTGTGCACCTGACCCCAACATCCAGGTTCACCTGTCTGTTGGCTGTCTGTGCGCTGGTATCCTCCTCCTGAGCCAGAGCCTCAGGACTCCTCGGCCTCTTCACTTGCCTCCTGAGTGTCACTGGCCAAGCTCTGCTCATTGTCAATTACTGTTCTGCATACACGTATAAGGAGGAATCCTCCCAGGAAAAGCAAATTTCACTATTCTCATCCTCTCTTGGAGAGGGGGGATTCCAGTTCTTCTGTATCCCCTGAGATAGTCACACTCCTTTTCACTGGGACACTCAAGTAGTAAACATTCGTGACTCTTTCCTTTTCAACAGAATCCAAGGATATGGGGGAGTTCGTGTCGGAGGAGGAGGTACATGGGAAGGTGAAATGAAGGAGATATTCTCCCTTTCCATCAAATCTGGATATAGAGGCATCTCAGGAGATCAGGGTCCTGGAACATATTGAGGTAACTTACTGGTTTCCAGAAAAGAAAATTGAAAAAATCAGGAGATAAAAGGGCCACAAGAATTTATATCACTTGGTGTGGGCATATGGAATGGTGCATGTATCTATGATCTTTCAAAATTCTGTGTATGGTATGTGTTATGTAATTGTGCCTGTGTGGAAAATGACTGTGTGGTGTGTCTTGTGAGTGGGTGTCTCAGGGGCATTCTTTGGAGAGTTGTGTAATTCTGTAGAGTGAAAGAGAAGAGACAATAACAAAATCATTGATACATAGCATGGTCTGGGGTCTGTGTCATTCTGAAACAGACATGTTTATTAGATATTTTGTTGTAGATATTTTTTACCACCCATGCGAATTCCTCTCATACAAAGTAAACAACAGTTATTAAAATGTGTGTGGCGGATGTCATTGGGATTGGCTATCTTGCATGTGATGTTTTCAGAGATGTATACAGAATACTGGAAATTGACTCATGCCTTAAATATGATATCGATTCATGAAAGGATAGATATTATTGTTATTGTTGCCCAAATTTCCTCTTAAGAAATTGTGAAAATAAGGATATGGAGTACAATTTTTATGAAAAATTATTCATGTAGGTATACTTATTTTGATAAATATAGAGCATGAAAAATACAGAGATGTCAGTGTAAATATGGCTATCTGGCTAAATTTAGCTACATATAAATTCAAAATTGTTCTATGGCTCTCTAGGAACTGGGCATGGTGCTGTTTACCCTTCAAACGAAGACTCCATGGTCCTGCTCCCAATTCCTCTTCTGCAAATCGCTTTCACAATTTTCTTGGATTTTTAACCTTCTTATTCCATATCCTTTAGGACCCTCTTGTGAAGGGACGTGGAAGCACACATGGTAAGCTTTGGAGACAGATTCTAGAGAGAAGGGGTCAGTTACGCCTTGTTGAACAAAGGGGATCTGTTCCAATTCCAAGCCGTCACGCTGTCCCACCTTCCACGTGGTTTTTCCTCAGCCCCATTTTCCTCCACCCCACACCTTTGAGAAGGACCTCCTCTGCAAAAGAGGAGCAGAGTGATCAAGAATCATCAGTGAAATAGCTGATTCCATTCCACTCACCGCCTACCATTCTCCTCCCCAACCTCCTTCTCTCAGGAAAACTTAGTGTGTCTGGAACAGTGAACTCTCCCTTGGGCTGGAACTCCTGCATCTCCCTTCTCTGTGCTTAAACTGAGATCTTACCCTCAAGGTGCCTTGTGACCTCATCTCTGGTGAGCTATTTCCTATTGTTTGCTTTCCTCTACATTTCTCAATTTCATTCTTCCCATCTTACCTCCCAGAGATTCACAATCTCAAATGAAAGATTTGCTATATTTTGATCTTTGATAAAATTCCATATTTATGATCTTATTGTGTCGCTGTTCCTATTCACAGTGTGAACTAAGCTCACCACCTAGTATTAAAGTGTTTAAGATTCCCAAGATCTATCATGTGTTTCTGGTACAGATGCTATACATATATTTTGGTAGAGTGTGTGTTGATCGCATTGTGTGGGGATCTAAGTTCATAGCATGTTTGTTAAAATTGGGTTAGAGTTTAAGATGTGGTTTATTTGATGGGTACATATGTGAATATAGGAGGAGTTTGTTTGAAATGGAAACAGCGTGATTTACACATATATGTATGTGGATTGCTTGTCCTGTGATTAAGGACTTCGTGGTGTGTGTGTGTGTGTATGTGTGTGTATGTTGTTCACTGTTGTTTAGTTGTGTAATGTTATTAGTGAAAAGATTCCCTTTGAAATTAGAGCAATTAGTGTCTTTGTGAAAGCTAAGGAAATAATCAAAGACCATAGGAATGAAAAAAATCAAAATGTATAAGAAAACCTATGAGTTTTGAAAATAAACCAGACACAGAAAGTTAAATTATTGCTTCATTTCTCTTACATGAGAAACCCAAAGTAGAAATCATTTGAAGAGAAAAATAAAAGATCAATGATAAGAAACATGCAAGTAGACCTTCAGATGTTAGGTAGGGCACCTAGAATTTCAGGAAGAGGTGCGGGAAGGGAAGAGCTGAGGGAGTAGAAGGAGTAAAATGCCATAAACCAGGTACTAACTCCTACAGTGTATGTATTCGATATGTATTGTAAACACGTACTAAGAAATTTATTTGAAAAGCAAAAACTGGAGAACTATGTGAAGTTCTAAAATACAAGAGGGTACAGAGAAAAATATATAAGATTAAGTGGATAAGAATATGATTGCATTAGAAAAAACAGACATGCTGAGATCTAAATTGGTTAATACAGAAACACTTATAATTTCACCAGACAAAAGTGTGTTAATATAGCCAAATATAAGCAACACGATGTTGAAAACATCACCTTACTCTCTCTCTCTCTCTAATGAGTGTAATCCTAATGCTCAATAAAGTATAATCAATGAGTCAATTATTTTCATTCATGCAATGGAATATATGCAGTAAAGAGAATGAGCAAAGTACAGTCATATGCACCATGGATAACATTCACAAATATAAGGATGAGTGAAACAAGACAGACAAAATATATATTTATGCAAAGTTCATTTAAAAATAAAGATAAGAAATATAGGCTTGTCAAGAAGTCAGAGTAGTTATGACTATTTGCACAGTGGGAACAAAAACTGAATATATGGAATTCACACACAAGTGGAAGAATATAAAGAAATGAAGGATGAGGGTAGCAGATGAGACGAGCCTGAATGCGGGGACATAAGTGAGAATATTGGCTATGAAAATACACGGATGTGATGCGTTCTTGAGTATCTCGGTAATACGTCTCAAGTGCAGTTCTTGTTAGGATCATATTAGTTTGGACCTACTTCAAGCTGTTAGAGCTTTCACATCTTCCTGATGCAGCAGGATCTAGAGCGTAACAACGTGGCTGGAGCAGCTGGGCGCGACCTACCAGCTGGGGAGACCTACTAACCACGTTCGCAGAACAGCAGGCAGCACCTAAACCTGACGTGGAATCAATCCAAGCCCTGCACCCAGTACCAACATTCTGATCTGAGGACACGCTAAACCTGGTGCCTGACATCAGTCTCCCACAGTGAGGTCGAGTGGGACCACCTGGATCAGCTATGGAAGAAGACGTAAAAGGAGGACAGCAATTGACTTTGGTGCCACCACCCTCTTGTTCTTGCTGTGGTCCTTTCCGCTTGAGGGATTTATCTTCTCTTTCTTTCAAAGTACTGTACCCTTTTCTCCCTGAGCATTTGTTTTGTGCCTTTTCTCCTTTCCCTTTTTCTTATTTATGCCCTAAAATAAATGGTAACCTTTCACTTTCACCAGTTGCTCTAGCCAATTCATTGACTGCAACAAATAAGAACCTGGAAAGCACTGTTGGTCCTCTTCCCACCCGATAACACTGCACTCCACCATGCTCCTCCCTGGCTCACACTGACACGCTGCTCCTGTGTGTCTCTCCCCGTACTCTTGTCCCCTGTCACTCTCCCACCATCTCCTGAGCGGAACCCAGTCCTCCACTGATTTTGGCTTTGCTCAGTTCTCTCATGTGTTTTCCTTTGTTATTTATTGCTCCCACTTCTACTTAAATTAAAACTATGTGGAGGAACATTTTCCATTTCTTTCCAAACTCAGCAACACTATACCAACTGCTAGGCAGAGACAGTCAACTCAGCGGTGGGATTTGCCTAGACCCTTTTACATTTTTACCTTATTTAATAATCCCTCCATACCTGCATGAAAGAATTTGTTTTCCCGGAAGTGCTCTTTGGAAGAGGAAGAATGATCACTGGCTTCTTAGTCTTGAGCTGAGCCCAGTACATTTTCTCAACCCTGCAGATCATCTTGTTGAAAACTCAACTCACCTGAAAAAGTAAGAGATGCCATTTTTGTTTGATCTTCTGAGTATTTATCTCTCTTTAAGTAAATAAGTCTAGTAGTCGGTATGTTTACTGAATGCACGTAACCTCTATCATCAAGGATAAATATTATGGTTCCTATTACTAAAGATTGTAAATGTAGAGTAATATTTGTTTGGCCAGGCATGTTACAGGTCACTTTATTTACAGTGTGTCATTTGAGCAAAGATTACTACCTACCGCCTTTCAGCTTGTACAGACTCCTGTATTATACTTACTGAACTACTTTGTAGTTAGCTCCAAACATGTGATTACATTTGATACAAAAGATCATGAGTGGAAATGATGGCCATTTCCGCAGACGTGCGGGTCTCTGTATCTCTCCATGCCCTTCCTTTTCCAGTTGACTGGGAAGGTGATAACCCCGCGTCTCTGCCTTAGAGTCGTTACTGTAGCTGGGTCCATTTAATGAAGTCAGGTTCTGCCATGTTGCTGAGAGGCAAATGATCTGACTTGGTATGTAGTAAGGGGAAATTGTGTTAGATGTTAATATTTATCTTCCCCTGGCCTGCTCTCTGGAGCTTTTTCTATGTATGAATAAATGTATGTACCTGGCATATGTTATGATTTGTAGTCAATATCATCTTTGAATAGGTACACATCTTACTGAAGGTGAACTGAAGCCAACTTCACTCTCCAGGCCTCTGTGTGAGAGACCACAGGAAAATGCATAAGCCTCAATCTTTGAAGTATCAGGTTATTCTCAGAAATACGAGCCAGGCTTTGAAATGTTGGGGTTGGCGCCAATCTGACCCCTCCCACCGCTGAGTAGTCACCCTCCTTCACAGTAGTTACTTCTTTATTATTACTCTAAGTAAACAGGGCTGTTTAGTTTCCAGTTTTTCCATAGAGAGACAAGTCTTCTTAATCCATAATACACAGTTAAATAATGCTGTGTTTGTGTGAGTTCGTGTGTTTATGTACACAAGTGTCCTATTTTTTTCCTTACCTTTCATGTAGTAGCCCTGCCTGAACAAATCATAGTATGAAACAACAAAGTAGGTTTTATTCCTGACAAAATAAGTTCTGCATGACTTTATACTCATTCCTGCACAGCATTTGAATGCTTTAAAAAAAAAATTTGTTCACTTCTTTGAGCCACAGTTTCTTCATCAAAAGGAAAAACTTATTCATCAAAAGGAGAACTTATTATTTACTTCCCCAGTGCCTTTAGACAGAAGTCAAATGACAGAAAATGCATTTTTTTAAAGAAAAATTAGCCCAGACTGTGTCTGTAACAGAGAACAAGAGTGACTGTACCGAAGCTCAGGCCCTAATCACCGAGACAAGACTGTGGCACCGGAAGCATCCCTGAGAGCCCTTCCCTTCATGGGCCCTCAGGAGACACGTATCTCCTCTTCTATCTTTCCGTCCCTCCCCCTCTCCTCTTTCATCTTTTTCGCCTCTGCTTCTGTACTACACACTACAAATCTATTCTTTCCCTGTTTTTAGAAGGTGACTTCTGATTCCCTATTCTTAGAGAACATGCGAACAGATAAGTTTTGATTTTTTTGCAGGTTGAAAGTATTTGGTCTCCAGATGTTTTCTTCTCTTCATGCTTCATGGTTTAATTCTGTGGAGATTTTCTGATGTCAGGTAATTTTCTATCTTAAATTGCTCTCACAGAGTTAGTGGATGATGAAGAATGAAATTTGTACACATAAAACAACATATTAACATAAGATGCTGTTGGACCAACCCCCATCCTGTACCATGTCCTACAGGACACTACTGTTGGTAGAATGTGAGCTGTCACTAGGGCCTCAGCAGTGTTCTATGACCTGTCCTGTGTTCTGTGACCTACCAATGACCTATCAGGGACCTAGCAGCTCAGGACCCAGCCAGTATTCGCAGCACTGCAGGATTGCTAACAAACACTGCCTACGTTAATGGGCACCTTTTATCTACTTGAAATTCCATAATTAACATGAACTTTCACACCTTGCACTTCTTACTGCAACTGAGTATACATAATGTACATTAAACAAGGGGAAACCTTGTACATATCTAGGGAAATCACTACATCTTTGTGGTTTAAATTACGAATATGTTAGAGTCGAGGTCCAAAGTCCAAAATGAGCTTTAAAGCCTACTATGAAGGTGGTATCAGAGCTGATTATGTCTGTAAGTGTACAGCATAGTCTTTCCTTTTCTTTATCAGGGTTCCAGAAGCTGACTGTGTCCTTAACTCTTTTCACTTTCTTCAGTCTTCAGAAAAGCTTCACTCTAACTCTGTTCTACATTCTCACATCTTCAGCCTGTCTGTTGCCCTCTTAGTAACTTTCCATAAAGACCAGCATGACTTCAACCGATTTCACCAGCCTTGCTCAGGTAATCCGGGACAACCTTTCCATTTCATACGTTCTTATTCCCATCTGAGCAGTCCCTTTTGCCACACAAGCTACCATTAGTTGGTTCCAGAGAACCAGAGGTTGATGTTTTTGTGAGGAATGGGGGAAAGTGCATTTTCCAGCCTGTCCTACTAAGAAAAAGTCACAGACTATTGGCGAGAATACAAGGAAACTACAATACAGTAGTAGAAGAAGAGAAAGTAAAAACTGAGGAGAAGAAGATGGGACAGGCACATGACACAGGAGCTATAGAAACATACTGAGTTAAACAAAATAGAAGGAAATCAAGAAACAAAGACTTGAGTTTGAAATGAAGCATTCGTTTGGGAATGGGACACTTACGTGACAATGTTTAATGCTATACCTTTGGCACCTAGGGTCAATAAACAAGAATTCTACACAAGGTGACAAGTCAATGCAAAGAAATAAATATGAAGAATTTAGAGTTGTGAAAAATAGAGATGCTAAACAAGTTCAAATAGAATCAGAAAGTAACAGAACCAAGCTAAAATTTTGATTACTAATATATAGATTTAAGGTAAACTAAGTGTAGAGGAAAGAAACAAAGATATAATTAGAAGTAAACTGACTTAAGAAAGGCCGAATGATGCAACAAATAGTTTCTGAAGTAATTTATAGATAATCTAGATAATTATTTAAGACATAATATAATAAAATACCCATCAAACGAAGGACTAAAACCACAAATGAAAAGGTTACATTCAGGAGAAAAACATGATAGAGGACAATTTATAGAAATCAGAACCTCCAGGTATATTGTCAATCTTAAAGGATAAAACAACGTTCTTTAGGCCCCTGAGGAGAAAAAGTTTCTGCTCCCTTTGCAGAAGAAAGGAGAGGAATATTGTCAGCTGACCTATATAATTTCTGAGGTTCATAATGCCGGAATCCCTCCATGTACTGCAAATATCAGTGTCCAAGCTGGTTGTACCTGCCCTCCCTGCTCTGCCCACTGGAGAGCTATATCAGGAGGCCCCACCGCACAGGTCTGTTCTTATCTCTAAGAGTCCCTTTGGTGTGTGTGAGTCAGCCAGCATGCGTGTGCATGTGCAATGCGTGTGCGTGTGTGTATTTCTCTAATTCTTTTACTTTCTTCTTCTGTATTAAACAATGTCTAATGTAACATCTTTAATTTTTTAATTATTTTAATATGTATTCTTTGGTTCTATTTTCTTAATGGTTGCTCTAATGCTTGTACTTACACATCTGAATGTATCAAAATTTATTTTGGATTTATACTTAAAACTACACTTCTATATATGTTTTTTCTGCTGCCTTGTTTATATTATGGTACTATTACAACCTAACATTGTTAATTGTTCCATACTTAGATATCACAAAACCAACAAGGCACTGTTGAAATTATCAATATAGTCATGTCCTTTTTAAAGAACTGAAAAAAGGAACGAGATCAAATACACATATTAACAGATTCAGTTATGTTAATAATCTCATTTATCATGATTTTATTAACTTTTTGCTGTAGGTTCATATTTACCATCTGGTGACAATTCCTTTTTTGAAAACAGCTTTATTCACACTTGCCTCTTATGTGCTATTATTGTGAAATATATTACATTTCTGTATGCCATAGAACCAACAGTATAATTTTATATGCTTGCCTTTAAGCAGGTTAAGAGGAGGAAGAAGAAATATGCAATGTTAATGGTTTTATAATTATATCCATAATTACCCTTACTGGTACTCTTTGTTTCTCCTTGTGTATTTTAATTATAGTCTGGTATTATTTGTTTCAAGCCTGAAGACTAAAGCCATCCTAACTTGAATGGCTGAATTTAAAGTAGAGCTAGATTTTTGAAAAGACCAATAGAACAAGCAAAGTTCTGGGGAAAAGTGATACTAAAGAGAGGAGAAACAAAAAAACATAAACGATATAAGTGTGAAAACATAGTTATGGATTTTTAATAATTTATTTAGGGAACACTTTTTTGGGGGGGAGGGGCATGTGACTTTATTTGGAAAGCAACAGGGAGCCATGCGGGGGATTTTAAGCAGGGGGAAGGAAGAAGTGATCGACTTTGAGTCTTACACCTCGCTCCCATTCAAGTGGAACATGCATTTGATAGATGAGGATTCCAAGGCCAACCAAGGAGATGGGCTGACTCCAGTGACAACCACGCGATCCCAAGACAGAACGCAGATGCAATGGTAGCTCTCCATAGGGTACTCCTGCCCCAGGATTCTCCAGAGGGTAGAGGCTGAGAAATCAACCAAGAGACCCCAGCTGGGTGACTTGGCCCCTTTGGAACTCCACTTGCTTTTCTGATTCACCATGAGGAGCAAAGGACTAAGCACGACCATTCCTGAGAGCCGGGCAACCAGTCCGTAGCGGACATTAATGTGTGCTGTGAGAGTTTAGAAGCAAAGGAGACAAAATCCCTTTCTTCGTAGAACCCCCAGTCTAGCAGGGAGAGATAAAAATAAGTCAAACAGGAAGATGGATTATCAAACTAAGAAAACAGTAGAAGTTCAGCATTTTTTGTGATGAGTCAAATGTTTATGTAATTATTGTCCCACTGCATGTTATGAGTTGTTTTCTTACACCATGTTCAAGGTGGTCTCTGTTCAGCATTCCGATGACCTGAGTGTGGGTTTCCCTGCATTCGTTTTAATTTGAGTTTGTTGAACTTCTAGGTCATGTAAACTTATATTTTAAAATCAAACTTTGGAAATTTTAGTCATTCTTTCTACAAACAGATTTTTTTTTCTGATTCCTTCTGTCTCTCTGGTTCTCTCATTATGCCTCTCTCATTATGCCTCAGTGTGTTTAATGAAGTTACAAATTTCTCAGAGTCTTCATGTATATATCGTATATTTTCCTCTTTAGTCTTTACTTTTTATTGTTTCTACCAGTCTATCTTCAACTGTACTAACTCTTCTGTCCTTCCGGTAAATTTTTCATTTGGTTTATTGTATTTTTCAAATTCAAAATTTCCATTTTTCCATGTATTTTATTTTATTGTTATTCTTTCCTGAATGCAGTTTGTCATATTTTCCCTTGATTCTTTAAAAAATAATTTTCTTTAAATATTTGAGAATGTTTATAATTTTGTTTTGAAATCCTTGTCTACTAACTATAACTTCTGACCCATTCAACGAAATTCTATCCCTTGTACTTTTTTACTCTGTGTAGAGTCAGACTTTCCTGTTTAATCTCCATCTCTCATAATCTGTGTTGACTACATATTTTAGATAATATAATGCGGCAGCTCTGGATCCTGGTGCTCTTCTCTGGCCACAGGGCCTTTGTAACTTATATTTATTTGTATTATGTTTATTTATTGTTTTATTTACTTATGTCTACTTATATTTACTTATGTTTGCTTATTTATATTTATTGACTTGTCTGGACTAGTTAAGTCTTTTCCCCTGTGGGGATAGCCACTGATGTCGCTCCTCAGAGGACAGAGTTATGCCCAAAGATGTCCGACCACCAGACAGGACTGTGGCTTTAGCTGGACTCTTTTGGTAGGTTCTTTTCTCATTCCTTCTGTTGAGCTCTAGACCAGTTTGTATCTATTGACAGCACACTCAACTGGTAGAGCTCATTCATCGCTAGCTGGTAACTGCTGTTTCTGACCACACCCTCCTGTGTTTATTACTCCATGTTCTAATTCAGTCAAAGTCAGTTTCATTGACCAAGATAGAAGGTTGCCAGTTTTTAAGGCTGGTTCTGAACCTACCTGAAGTGGAATTTCTACACTATAAAATGGGAACTAAGGAGAAGCGTGGATAACTTGCTCTCTACTGCTGCCCCAACTGGATTCTGCATGTGGAGTTGGAGCTATGTGTTTGCACGTGTTGAGGGCAAAAATGGCCCTGCCCTTGGATTCAGTCACTTCGCAGTAGCAGTTCTCTGCACCCACAGGCTGGGGAGAATGGTACCTGCTAATAGTTACTGAATAGCAGTATAAACACGAAAATATCCAGCATGCCCTTTCTTCTGGGAGAAAAAGATGTTATCTTGTGACACCAAGGTGTGTGGGAAACTGCTTCCTCTCCCAGCTGTCCTGCCCAGATTCTTTCTAGGTAAGGAGCATTGGGAGTGGGGAAAATGGTGCCTCTCGGCTGCAGCCACCTGCTTGTCGAAGCCGGTGTAACATAGAACTGTGAAAAGAGGAATCCACAGATGTTCACCGGCAGCTGACATCACCGGGAACAGCTCTGTACTACACACGACTAGGGAATCTGGGCCTTGCCAGGGGTCTACGGAGCTTAAATGGAACAGCTTGCACTCTTTTTATTGAGATTCCACAGATTTATTGAGTAAATGTTTCTCAATGTATCTAAGGCCTGTAATTAATAGTAAGAGAACTTACATGATTGTTCTTGCTGACACTGACCAGCTGAATATATGTCTCTGGTCTCCTTTGGCTTCTGACACCGCCTTCCAGGAGTCCCACCTGCTCACACCTCTTTTGGGATGCACCTTCTCCTGTGTCTGTCTAAAATTCACTTACAGTCATACCTCAGCACTAGACTACTTTGAAATTATTAAATTTGGTGCACAGAATATTACAACATGAAAATTTTGTCCCAAACTCAGCGTTTGTTTGGTAGTTTGCAAAGCTAGACCTGGTCGATGTCAGTTACCTCATGGCTTGCGACTCTTTCCAGCCAAACAGTTCTCTTGGTGCTAATTGATTGAGTTTATTGGTACTCATGCCACCACCTGGAACCAATCGATAGACAAGTACCAAGGTACCACTGTATGTTAACCAAACTTAAAACATCATCTGTGATCCTTTCGAGTCTCATTTCATAGATCTTTTTAGAGTTAATCCATATACATTAAACTACTTTCTATCTTTACGATTTTAAATTGCATCTTTTTGTTTTTCTTCAGCTAAGTACCAGAAACAGTAACAAGTAAATTTTATTTTCTATGTATTTTTAGCTTGGTGCTCTGGCCTTTTTTTTTTTTATCAATATATTGTTGCTGTATGTGATGTTAACAGGAAGTTTGTGATAATTTAGTTTACCATTGAGTTCCACCAATTAAATTGGATACTTGTTTGGAAGACTGAAAAAATATGATAAATTACTGTGGAAGGAATTTTTGATTTGTGAAAAAATTATAATCACAAGGCTTAGCCCTTATAGCTTTCAGTTTTAGATTCACATTTGGATTTATAAGAATGAAAGCAAATGGAATGTGATTTGATTGACCCAATTTATTATATGTACATGATTTTTATAGCATCTCATGGTACACTGGGAAATGCTCTTTCTTTCTCTGTGAAGAGAAGAAATTCTCCAAAGTCATTTTTAATTCAGTCACAGTGTGCCTTTATATGTGTGTTCTATTTTGGAATTGAGTATATTATAAAACTGGAATTTTTCTACTGAACATTCCGTCTCTCACAACATATCTTCTTGTCAAGATCTCTGCCCCACAGAAAAATATGCTTTTTTATCTTTCTTCACAAACTGATTAAAAAGGTTGGAGGAAAGCTGTCCAAAAGTCTTTTCCTATAACTTCCTGAGGCAAGTAAATTTAATCTGGTTCTTTCTTCAATTTTCTTGAATCCCCATTTTGATTCATTTTGAAATATGACAAAGATAAAAGAGGGCAACATGGGAATCAATAAGAGAGACCCTCAAAAGATGTTCAGTGAGATAATGGTCTGGTAGAGAAATCTCATTCATAAAGTAGCAGAAAAGGTGTCAAATGATCTCAATTTTTTACAGTAAAATAATAACATATTTAAAAATAGTATATGATTACTATGAAATAAATTAGAAATCAAAAATTAAAACAGAAACCAAAATTCTCCCTTCACTTGGAAAATGTAAGTCAGTTGAACAACCAACCAACAAGAAAAATAATGTATTAGTCAATGGAAAAAGAATCTTAAATAATAAAGATAATAATCAGGAACTATTTAGTGATTAATACAATGAAAGCCCTACACAAAAAAGTATGTGGCATTTTTTTAGATGACAGTTCATCAGGGGGAAAAAGAATGTACAAACTAAGCATTCAACCTGAGAAGCTAAGAAAACAAACAACCAAAATGGATGATCTAAAGCCATTTTAAATGAATGATTGAAAATGAATGATTTAAATTAAACTTAGATAGATATAGATTTTGAAAAGACTAAAAAAATAAGCACAGTTTTGGAGGAAAAAAGATACTAAAGAGAGAGGAGAGACAAAAGAATATAAACAATATAAATGAAAAAGAAAGCATAGTTATAGATTTTTAATAAATTTTTAGGGAACTATTATGAACAAAATATGTACTGGACATTCCTGCATGCTGTAAGAGTTTGGAAGCAAAACAGAAAAAAACCCTTTATTTGTACAACTTACAATCTGGCATGGAGTGACAGCAAATAAGTTAATAAGATGAATTATTAAACTGTATAATAAAGCAGGAAAGAGTTTGCCGTTTTTAGATAGGGTAGTAAAGGAAGACCTGACTGAGAGGTGAAGTTGACCAAAGGCCTGAAGGAAGTATATGTGCAAACCTTTCACTCCTGGTGGAGTGTCTCTTAAGTAAATAAAACAGTTCTCCAAGATAGGAGCTCACCTGGTTTGTTTGGAGAAAGCCAGAGATCCCTGGGGTCAAATTGAGCAGGGATCATAGATGGTAGAAAATGAGGCTAAAGAATTAGTAAAGCAACAGATTTCATGTGACCTCATTGGTCATTTCAGGGACTTGAGATTCACTTGCAATGAGATAAATTAACTACTGCAGAAACGTGTGACAAGATTCAAGTTTGGCTTCTTTATGGGGTAAATAATGAGGAATAACACGTTCAGAAGCAAAGAGATCAGTTTGGAAACTATCTTAATAACCCGAGCAGGAAAAGGTGACCTTCACCAAACTAGTAACCATAGAAGTAGTCATCATAGATCTGTATCTATCTATATTATATGTATATATTATATGTAATATATATGTTATATGTATACATTAATATATATATGTGTGTGTGTGTGTGTAGTCAATGGAATTTTGTAGTTCTTTAGAGTATAAAAGAAAGAACAGAGGCAAAGCTGACTCAGATATTATAGCCTTAGCAACTAGAAGAACTGGAGTGACATTTACTAAATTGTAAAGACTATGAAAGGTGAAAAATTTGTGTTAGGTTGGTCAACAGCTTAGTTTAGGATATATTTTCAATGAACTGTCCATTAGATCTCTAAATGTAAATAGCATGCACATGCACTTAGATATATTAGTCTGGAGTTTAAGAAAGATGACTGGACCACAGATCTGAATTCAGAATTTAATAGCATGTAGATGACTAAAAGAATAGCTGTAAGAGAAAAGGTCTAAAGTCCTGGTCATTCCAACAAGAAAAGAATGACAAGATGCTATCTGCAAAGGATACAACTCAGTAGTGCCCAGGGTCTTACGATGAAAACCTGGTATTTCGCCATGAAATTCAAGTGAAGTATGTTGAGTCAAATAGAGGTGAGAGAAATTACATTTACTGAACAATCTAGTGATCTCAACAGACCCAGTTTTAGTGTAGTGATTAACTGAAGTGAGAGAAAGGGGTTAAAGAGAAAATGTAAGAATAAAGCTAGCGAATGGCAATATAAAGACACATTTTTCAAATATCTTTTCTATAAAAGGCAGAGAATTATGTTGGTGGTTAGAGGGCTATATTTGGTCTAAGGGAAAACTTTTTTCAGAAATGATTAAAGTAATACCATTTTGAATGTTCTTTGCAAAAATAGAGTGGAGCGGGTGATTAATAATTGAGGAGAGAGAATAATGTCAGGATGATCTTCAGTAGGTAAGAGTGACAGGGACCAAGGGTATGCAATAATTCCGTAATAACAAGAGGGCAGATAGAGCCTTTGATTTTAAAGGCAGGTAAATGTATTGATGTAGTGGGGGAGGGGATATAGAAGTTCCATCTTTTTTGCACTGTTTTCTTAGACACAGAAATTCTCGATCTATCAGCTAAGAATGTGAGTGGCAGATGCATATTAATAATTGACTAGAAGAACGTGAAGGGACAAAAGAGATGAAGTAGTTGAAATATATTTGCCATGTCTCATGTTTGTGAGCAGAGATATAGTACATAAATAATTGGCGAAATTACAAGTGTTTGTGTGACTTTGAGAGTGACTACACAGAGTAAGCAAAAAGTTAGAAGTACCTATGGTTTGATTTTAAAGAAAATGAGAATATGATGTTGGCAGTGAAGAACATACTTACAATAATTGACTACAGAAAATAAATTGAAATAAATACGTTAAAGTAGTGAGAAATGGCGAGAGATGGTATATCCAAGCACTGAAGATCTTGGCAGGGTTTGATAATTTGCAGGTATGAAGTATCAGAGGTAACAGGTTGAAAAGACAAAAACATGGTTGTTAGAGGGTAGAAAGTATGAAGTTGTAGTAAATGAATATTTTAATGAGGTAAAGGCTACAAAAATGAAGGTAATTATTGAAGAAAATGTAAGAGATAATAAATGTAAAATAATGATCTATATAATTATATAAAAAGATTAGAAAATATAGAAGATCAGTTGAATTTCTAAGAACAAAAGTACATATTTGACTCAAAAATACGTAAGAAATACTAATATCAGGAAAAACAAAAATATATAACAGGGTAATCAAAGATCAGAAAAAGAAAAAAATGTGCTTGGGATGTTTTCTGGATATGTTCTAACTAACTTTCAAAATAAACATCCATTGATAATAAATCATGGCCCCTGTTAACAAATTATGGTGCACTGTATATATATATATATATATATATATTTATATTATGTGATGGTTTTATATATATATACATATTAATATATAATGAGAATAAGATGAGTTAAGAGAATAAGATGTCTGTAAAAACTGAATTAGAAACTGAAATTTATTCGTGAGTGAAAATTATTTCAGAACAATGAAATAATTCAATTTGTTATATTCAATTTGTTATATTGACTTTTTTGTTTAAAGAATGCACAAATACCTGAGTGACTATTTTGGAGGGACACAAAATCTTTGACGTTATACCCATGAAAGAATTTCAAAAGCTAGGATTTTAAAAAATTGTATTTTTCAATGCAAACACATCCAAATGAAAAAAAAAAAAAAAAGAAAAAACCAAATCAATGCAAACACGTTTATCGAAATAAACTTTTTTTGGTACTCAGGATTGAACCCCGAGAGTACAGAGCTTATAGCACAAGCCATTTCTATTTATTTACTACATTTTGAAACCAAATCTTAATGAATTACTCAGACTCGCCTTGAACTTTCAATTCTCCTGCCTCAGCCTGCCACGCAGCTGGAAATAAATGCATATGTCACCACACCCAACCAGAATTTTTCAAAACAAATACGTACATGTTAATTTTCACCATAAAATTTAATGATAAAAAAATTCCACTATATATTCTTACTGTAAATATTGCTGGACATGTTATATTGAGTTATATGTTTAAATCATAGCTATGCATTAAATTTTTAATACTTTCAATGCAACAATTTTTATTCACCTTTAAAAACCGAAGATAAAAACAATTTAGTACAATGGAAGTAATTAACATAGTAAAATACTAGAAATCTAACGTTTATATTCCAGAATAATCTCAAAGAGCTTAATTTTCTGTTCAATGACTGAATTCTGTTTCTCTATTCAGTAATATGAATATGGGCTATCACTTCAAGCTTCCTATAGCTTTTTATATTCATTAAAAGAGAATGGTTATTAATTTTTATAGTCATCTAAATTTAATTTTTCATACTTGATAATTCTTTCCTCAGTTTTCAATCTTTTCTTCCCTTAGGTGACTTGTATTCATTACCTACAGGATGTTATTAAAATATGAAAGGAAGGCTGTCATTTTTTGTTATTGTTCTCTTTAATTCATAACTAACTTTTCATATGTGTGTGCACACATGCCTGCAAGCTGCATTGTATTTTTGAGCAATGATGCTTGAGTATAGCATTTGTATGGGATACATAAAAGTTTAAAAATATTGATTATATTCAAAATTAAATTTGTATCTGCACAAAATCATATTTTTAGTTCTTAAGGATTTTTTCAATACAGTGTTGTCTTTGAGTACTTGATTAAACAACAGAAAGATTCATGTGGAAACATGTTTAGTTTTTGAGAAACAGAGATACTTATCGGTGGCATAATCATTATCTTTTTAGAAATCATACAGTAATTCCTTTGCTGTAGTATGCTCTGATAGTGGTAACCTGAACATAGCTTTCATGGAATCTACTTTCTCTGTTTGACCTCATAGTTTTCCACCTTTCCCTTGATTCCACTTCCCGTAAACCAAAGAGGAATTTCAATTTAAAAAATTTTCCCATAGGAGAACTAAAAAGGGAGAAGGGGGCAAAGTAGAAAGGGAAAAAGGAAAGAAAAAGGAAGGAGAAAAAATGGAAAAATATAAATAACCTGCTGTAAATAGGGAAGGGGGAGCAAAAGAGAGGAGTGGGGAAGAGGGGGGAAACCAAGATACATCATGTACAAGTACAAAATAACCATGATGAATGTGACCATTATGTATACAATGTACCAATACATGCTCTTGGTTAAAAAAAAAAAAAAAAAAACTCTCATTCTTTAAACTGTTTCTCATTCTAAACACCATTGTCATTATTTCAAATAAAGATCATGAATCATTTTTTCTCCTGCACTCTGAGGCTATTATTTCATAAAATATGAGGTTCTCCTCTCTAGCATATTAAAGTATGCAGTTTACACTCCAGTTTAAGATCTTCAATACTTTTGAACAATTATTGGACTTGCTGATGGACTCCGTGCAATGTGTTTTGCATTCACCAGTCTTATCAAATTCCCTAACATTATAATTTCCCTCTAAAATATTCTCTTTCATCCCATCTAACAGTGGAATAGATGGCATATTTGAGTTAATTTCTTACTTTTACTCATTCGTATACTCATGGCTTATTCTTTCCTCTACATAGTATTAAACTTTTACATTGGTAAAGAGAGAATTGAATATGGCTCCCCTCTTGAGGGATCTAGAGACTGATGGAAAACATAGATGTAAGCAGTATATTCTTCAAGCTACACGTTATGAAGGGCTATATAGTAATATGTTGAATGAACAACACTGAAAAAATAACTCTGATAGAAGTCTACATAGATTACAAATATAAATCGTCATGTAATTTAGAAAGAATATTCCAAGCAAATCCACGAGTGTGAGGAAAATATTTTGAGTGTTGAAAATGGATATGGGGTTTAAGTGACTATAAGTATTTATTTATGGTTGAATTGAAATAATATTTTCGACTATACATTTTTAAAAAATCAACATCAAAAACAGCTTACTATGGCTCAGAATGTGAAAAAAATGAAAGAGGAATAGCAGTTGGAGAATTTTTACAATAGTTCAGGGAATAAATGATGTCTAAAATAAGACAGAGACATCACAAAGAGAGAAGAGCAATAACAAATAGTGAGGAGCCAAATACAAAATTTTGTATATCAATTAGTGTAGAGGATATGAGGGAGAAAAATGAGTCAATATCATTGCTGTTATCTAAGATTGCAGTGCAACAAGAAAGATCATTTCTCAAAGGAAAGATGTTAAGTTCTATTTTGTCCATATTGAATTAGAGGTACAATTTAAACTCTCAGAAGGAGACTTGTAAGCATTTGAATATCTTTTTTTTTTTTTTTCTTTTTGAGGGGGGATGCTGGGGACTGAACTCCGGGTCTTGCACTTGCTAGGCAAGTGCGCTACCACTGAGCTAAATCCCTGACCCCGAGCATTTGAATATCTTAGAACCCTAAATATAACATTAATTTTCTCCTCTTCAAAAAGGAAACAAGTACTACTTTATACCTGAATCCTTACTATAGCTCTCATATTACAAGGGTATTTAGATTTATTTTTTTCAATTACTTTTTTTGGAGCATAAAAGTAATGTGGAAAGAATACACATTTGTCTGAAATCACTTCAATCAATGCTAATTTGGGATACTTACATAGGTCACCAATACAAAAGTAAAAGAGGAAGCAAAGAAAATTAACACCAATTAGTTATTATTCCTGGGAGGGCAACCTCACAGATTTAGAGGTCACATGTCATTACAAACAAGGTCACGAAATAATTTAAAAGCGTGATAGAGAAAATGATCACAGAGATCACACGAGAGTATAAGAGAAAAGTATTCTAAGTCAAACAAATGACTTACTTGAGGCTATGGATAAGACTTACAGTAGCAGCATAATATATGCATTCAATACTGACCACATTTCAGATGACACAGTTGGTTATTAAGATGATATAAAAATAAATCAAAATGGTAGAGATCCAAAACTCTGATAAATTAGATTCTCAAGTTGAAAACTAAACATGGAATGAAATTGTTTTATTCTTTTAAATATATATGGCTTTAAATCTGTATGTATAAGTAAATCAAATATGTGAGACTTTTGAATATTTAATCTACATTCTGCTAGTAAAGTACATATTTAAAATTGCCTTTGGGGATATGGGCGCTTCCTTTATGTTTATGTTTACCTTATCATTGAGTGTCTACATTAAACGTATCTGGAACTCACAACAGTGGTATATAGCATATATGTGCCGAATAAGGATCTGAAGGTAATACGGAGTGCACTGAACTAGTAGCCTTTATTTCTCACCATACACAACTTACCCTGTGAGGCATGCTCAATTTGTCCAATTGCATTATTTCACATTATCATTTTGCTTCCAGTTTCCTACTAGAACTCAAGCCTCGCCTTAAAGTCATAGACTAGGCTGATAGTCCATGGTACTTAGCATTTTATCACCCTCTGCTCAGGGTGTTATACTGAAGGCCTTAATACTTCCAAGTGCTGACTAGTGTTTCCTTAAAATTGGGAGTCTCCCTTCTGGAGTCAAACCACCACTGCCCTATTAATGCAAATACAGCCAATGGTCAGAGACGGCTGCTCCTCCGCACCACCCACAAATTAAAATTTTCCGAGTATCGTGATCACTGTTGCAGAATGAAGGCTGAAATTCAAGGTGTCTTGGCCAAGCATCTGGCAACCACCCTGGTGAAACAGCTCCCATTCTGGGAAGAATGAACAGAGACCAAAACCAGAGCTGTGAACAGTGCTCTAAAAGCTTCACTCAAAATCTTGTCTGCTTAAATTCTTGCTATGTTCACCAATGAAATTTCTTTATTATTCAAGCTGTTTTGAATTCAATATTCTTTTATGTGAAACCCAGCTCAACTGTACTGAATTTTAACGTTCTCTATTCTTCCTTGAATATAGTCACTTTCCTTTTCCCGTTGCAAAGGTATTTTCCCTGTCCTCGGTTCCCCCGCATTTGGGGACTATCCCAGCTGTGTTTGTATGGGTCGGGTTATAACACACATTGACTCTGTTCGTACTTAGTCATGGATCTGTGTCTCGTCTCACGACACAGTGGCTTTCATCATCTAGTTCTATTTAAATTCCCAAAGACATATTTAGGCATTTTTTATAATAGTGTCTGCTCCAGGTCAATGCCCTTAAGTGCATCTCTTCCGTACCTTGTGGTCTATATATGTTGGTATCTGTATCAGAATTGTCTCTTATCCAATTCTCTAACAAGTAAACTACTTGTGTTTTAATACTAAGCTCAAATTTCAATTCTATTAAGAATCTTATTTTTTCATGTGCAGAAAATTATTTCTCTCACTGTGTTTCCATTGTACTCTTCGGCATTTTCCTCCTGGTTAATTACAGGCTTTTATTTGTAGATGTTTACTGTATTACAAGATCTTTGATGACAGAAATCATATTTTATGCATCTTTGTTTTCTAGGAAGCTAACACGATCTCTTGCAGATAACCGTGTGTAACAAATATCCATGCTAGGTGGGAGAAAAAGAGGATAGGGAGGAAGAAGAGAAGAAACAGAAGCCAGCTTGGAAGGGAGAAGCAAAATCTAAGCATAAAAGACAGTTTTTGTAAATGAGTTTAGCCAGTGTTAATCACAGATGACTGCTGAGAAATGATTTGTGAAATATGTAAGTACACTCCCACTAGGAATAACAAATAGAAGTTTAACTGTTTCACGTATTGATTGATAACTACTAAAATGCCTCATTCATTTTAGGACTATAAAAAGCAATTTAGTTTCAGTTTAAACATCAAACCATGAAGAACCCCAAAAATATTGTTTTGAAAAGCCAATTTGGTCAAATAGTGTCTTTTTTAGCAAAGCAACAGAAACCACAAATGTACAGACCATCACAATCTTCCCATGGATACATTGACAAAAGAAAGTAATGTCTTACAGTGACAATGAAAATCTCCAGGAATCAAACCACAAAATGACAGGAAATATTCTGAAGTAGGAAGGCAAAAATGATTTTTCTAGGTTCATGGTTATTTATAAACATATTTTTATTTCATTTATTAATTTTTTGGAAATTGGTACCTTTGCTTTGATCTGAATATGGTTTTCTCCTCCTAAAACTCATGATGGAGTTTACGTAAAAACTTAATCTGACCGTGGTATTTAAAAGCGCAGCCTTCGGCAGGTGATTAGGATTTAGATAAACTCATCAGGATGGGGCCTCAAAATTGAATACAAGTGGCTTTATAGAAAGAAAGGATGAGAATGAAAAACATACATGAGCACACTCCTTGTCTGTAGTGATGCAAAGCCTATCGTTACCTATGACATTGTTGCCTTTTAACTTCACCAGTAGAAAGACCATCACAAGATTCAGCCCCCTGACACTGCGCCATGAATGGTGACCAAAAACATACTTATTTTATTTCTCTCCAGTGTGTGGTATTGTGTTATTATTACCATAAAACAGACAAAAGCAACACCTTTCTCACTGTCAGAACTAGATGTTTCTTTGGATGATTTAAATGTTTTTAAATTTACAATCCCTGATAATGGTATTTTTATATCCACAAAATGTCCTTGCTTCAAAATAAACAGCATGGATGCACATAATGTTTATATATATGTATGTTTAAACATACATATATATATACATATATATATTCTTAGTCTGAATTCTACCACATAATAGAAAATATGATATGCTAAGGTACAATATGAAAACACTTTCTGTTAATATTATGGAAACCATGAGTAACAGTAAATGTTAATTTTAAATGAGCTCATTAAAATCTATATATATAAATATTTTGTGCATCCATGCTGTTTATTTTGAATCAAGGACATTTTGTGGATATAAAAATACCATTATGAGGGATTGCAAATTTTTTCTGTAAAATGAAGAATATCTTTATAAAAGAATCTGTGGTTTGTAAAATGAGACTTGACACTTCATCTATACTTTAAATCTCTACTATCTCTCAAAGGGGAATTGGAGCGTATAACTGAGGAACTAAACTTTTCTGTTTTTCTCATTTCTAGTGCGACAGCCATGGAAACGCCCAACTCATCTCTTCCTTCGTTGGCTGCTGTCACAAGGAAAGTGGTTGCCTGGCCTCATGCCTCTGCTGTCCTTTGGGTTTGACAGCATTCATGTCTCCACCACGCTTGCCAGGCGTTCACAGTATCTGGATGGCCGCTTGGAGCTCCTAGAGCCTGACCACTTCTACATGATGCTGCAATGACAGGTCGCCTCTGGTCTTGGGTGCTGCACTGCTCTGTAATCTGAGGTTCTGAGTCCACAATCCTCCATTCATCTCTTTTACACGTCTCAGACCCATATTGCTGTCTGAGGACATTCCTTGCTTATCGCTGCTTCTACTTTCAATTCTTCAGAAGTGTTTACCAATAGGTCTCTTGCATGCTGATTCCATTTTGTTACATAAATTTTAAAAGACCCATATCATCTGGGATGCATTTAGAGTTTTTTATAAATAAAAAATTGTTTATATCTAAAAAGGATTTGTATAGAGAGACTATCCATACATTAAAGTTTTAAAAAATCCTCTGGCACTGTACCTCCTCAAAATATTTTTATCTTATTTTAAATTTTATTTTATTAGTACACGTTTGCAATTCTAGGTGTTTACAGTCATCTTGGGGAGTAGTTACATGCACAAATTATAGCTTATTTTTTTTAAATTCTCTTCCCCTTCCCTCCCCCTCCACCCTCCTTCCCTGATTCCACTCTTTTTATATACTTGTTGAGATTATTTTTCTTAACTCATGTTGTGATCTTATTTTTGTATTTATTTTCCATTGTGAAGCATACATATTTCATCTTATATATATCCTATCCTTCAAGTATCTTATTTTATGACATTAATATTTGTGTTGATTAGCTTTCTTGTTGCTGGGATAAAATATCTGACACCTGTAAGCTAAAGGAAGAAATGGTGTATTTGGCTCACGGTTTCAGAGGATTGAGTCCATGGTAAGGTAGGTCCAAGGCAGAAATGTCAAGGCGGAAAGGTATGGTGGTGCATATATGCCCACTTCATGAAGGGCAGGAAAGAGAGCACAGGGGAAGATTGCAGGCAAGAGATACATTCCCCAAAGGAAGCCCCAGGGACTCACCTCCCCCGAGTTGGCCCAAATGCTGAACAGCCACGCGGCTACGAAAATCAGCACAATAATCCACTTATCAGTACAGTGCCCCCGTGAGCCAACCTCTGCTTCAGACACCTCTCAGTACAGTCAAGTTGACATGCAGAATCAACTGACAGAATATTCAGTAGTTCATATAACTGCATAAACATTCCTCGTCACTGAGCAATACAGCGTGCTTTCGTTGAATTACTTCCTAATTCATTTTTCAGTTTTGTGCAGAGTTAACTGTCTGCTGCTGTTCCTTCATCAGTTTACTATAGATCATGTGCATATTTATCTTGAAGTTTCCTTCCAGGGGAGTTTACCCTGCGACTCTCTAGGCCATCTCTGAATTTCCTTTTTGTGTTCGCAGGGACACCTTACCTGGGACCTGTGCTCGCATCACTTTCGTCTGGGCTGCTGCTTGTGCAGTGCCACGGTAGTAACTCTGGGCCTTCTCTTTCTCGTCACTCCCAGCGGCATCCGGGGCATTCTCTTTACATCTCTTTTGCCTGAGACTTATCTTAGTTTTCTCTCTAGATACTTTTGGGATACTTTTCTTACTGTTAATGACATTTCTTGATAGTTGCTGCAACCTCTTGTCTAGAAATTCAAAATCTTCATTTCTAAAAAAGTTTCCTTTTTCTCACTTCATAATATCTTCCACTAATTTTATTTTTTTTACTTTCTTCATTTTTATATTTTCAACTTTTGAGGAAAACTATGAAATTTAACTTTCAAATTTTGATAAATTTTATTTCTAAACTTGGTATCATGTTTTGGTACCTTGGTATCAAAGGAGGAAGTTCTGATACAGGTCCTAGACACACAAAATAAAATGCAGATTGGTTGATGAGAAAGAGGAAAGAGTGGCTAAGATTTAATGGGTACGGGGTCTCAGCAGGAAAGGTGAAATTGTTCTGGAGATGGTTGTGGCAACAGCTGCACGATCATATGAATGTACTACAATCCACAGAAATGTACACTTAAAATGATTAGAATGTAGAATTTTATATATATGTTACCACACATACACACACACCCAAATAGATGTTTAAGGTAGTAGTCAATCTGAAGATAATATTTGAGCAAATACTTGGTAAAGGTGACAAGTTTAGCCATGTCAACCCTACAAGGAAGGAGGACCTCGTCACTGGATTGGAGTGAAGAGAGGGTGGTAACGACGATGTCAGAGAAGAAACAGGGTGGAGGATACAGAGTGAGGAGGGTTTTAAACTGAGAACTGAAAATAGACATTGAATCTAGCAATATACCAGTCACTGTGGTTAATAGTAGTTATTTTAAAAGGACAGTTTTGCTGAAGTGGTGTGCTGACTGACTATTTTTAGGGTCTCTACGGGATAAATGGAGAAAATATATTCTAAAATACTAAATAACATAAGAATCATGAATTTGGATTTAAAAGGAAATCTCTTCCATCTAACCCAACTTGAGAGAAAGAGAAAGAGGAATTTCATGACAGAGCAAAGAGACTTTACATCTCTCTCTAAGGTTGTGCAACATAAGTACACTATGCAACTATCAGTCATTTTCTTACTTTGACATTGAATGTATTGTATCCATTTTTACAGAACTCCTCATTTGCTAAAAAAAAGTCTGAGTTAATATATTTTTAGAACTACATTTTGATCACACAGCTGCTTTTTTTGTGGTTGAGTGTTAACGTAATTATTAAGGCCAGATTTTGACTTTATATTTTAAAGGCACAACAAAATCATCATGGGTTCTGTCTCAAATTTACTAAAAATTTCTCTTCCTTCTTGAAACCAGGGTAAATTCAATGAAATGACCTCTGAGATTATTGCTGTAAGCAGACTGTGTCAGAGTACAGGGCCCTGCACTATAATCTTCTTTCGTTACATTAGAACTATGTCCCTCAGTCTTCTGTCGTGATTAGATGATTAGATACAAATAGTTTTCTAATAGATTTACTGCAAAACATTAGTGAAGGAAATATTCATCTTGGCTCCTTCTCTTTGACTTTGAAGTGTAAATTATTAGCGGTTCTAAAACATTCATTAATTTGAATATTCTTTTAATATTATTTTGGTGATAACATTGGCATATATCAGAAATTTTTTAAATGTTAAGAAAAAAATAACCTGATAGATAAATGGAGATCTCTACATTTGTCCTTTGCAGTTAATTACTATTACCATATTTCAAGTCCTTAGCAAGCTCACCCATGGATGAGACAGTAGTGTTTTAACTGGTTCTTTTGGCTCTAGACTCTCCCTTCTCCACTATAAGGCACACACTTCCATGTGATTAATCTTATTAAATTGAGATTCTCACTGAATCACCTTCTTGCTTTAAAAATAGAGTTTGCAAACTAAATATTTGCTTCCTCGAATTGATTAAGGATGTAAATGTGTCTATTTAAAAATGGAGAGCTATGTCTCTACTTCACTAACAGGACATATTTTTCAATAAATATATAACCAATGTCCTTAAACAGTTCATTTTTCACGTAACTATTTTTTACTTTATTTTCTTTCACCCAAGTGATAAATTTCTTGTTGAAACTACAAAGTGTCCCTCAGATGACTAAAGATCACATATTCACAGCCTGGAGAATTGTCTCTGGAAGATGAATGGCTCATAAAAACTTATTTGAAATATTTAAGATTTTACTATATGTATCTGTGTGAGTGTGTTTATGCATATATATGTGACTTTTCTAAACCTTTATCGCGAGATTAATTCACCTTAAGAAAGCAAACAATTATACTTTTAACTGTGATCACTTACCCTCTCATTGAAAACGCAACTGTATACAAAAGGGATAACTAGAAAATTGGGAAAGGTATGAAATGGATATTTTCATGCATTGGATATTACACAGGACAAAAAGTCTGCCCTCAGAGAGGGATGCAAATATGATGATTTCTTCAATGGTTGTGGCTTTCTGCCTCAAGGCACGTTTCTGAAAGGGAAAAATGATCCAAAGCAGAATTATGCAATTGTGTTGAGATTAAAAAAAAAAAGGAGAGGGGCAGAGATTTTGAGCCAAAGGATATAACTGGACCTAGTGGGGCAGGTACTAGAGAGTAGGGAGCAACTCAGAGAAACAACTCAGGAGTCTGCATAGGGGACCCCTGGAACTTTTAACTAAATATGTGTACATGTATGTGTATGTATATGTGTATGTGTGTGTCTATGTGTATGCGTGTAGGCTGAAAACTCATGAGATTGAGCAGAAAAGCAACTTTTGGGAAGCTATAGGATAGCTACAGAATTTCCAAAGCAACACATGGCAGAGAGACATTTGAATTCGATCAGTTCAGAGTACAGAAACTTATTTTAATACTTTGGAAAACCACTGTAGTTCATTAAAGGGTAACACTTCAGCAATTGTGCTAAGTTTGATAAGGGTTTAAACATAAACTTTGAAAAGATTAACTTATTCTGCAAGTACTGTAATTACCTGCCAAATAACTCAGAATTGTTTAAAGAAAGCAAACTAAATCCAAACATTCAATCACATAACTTTCACAATACCTGGAAACAAATATTTGTTAGATTTGTGTATCATATTTTCCTCTTGCTGCATATGAAATTACCACAAATTTGGTGGACTAAAGTGTACAAATACACAATTTTACAATGCTGAAGTTCACAAATCTCCTAAGAGTATTATCAAATTGAAATTAAGGCATTGGCAGGTTAAATTCTTTTCTAGAGGTTCTAGGGGAGAATTTGTTTCTATTTTATTTGAACTGCTATGGGGTTCAGGTCTTTATTATACTCGCATTGGCTATATAAATTCAGGGTCACAGCAGCTTCTAGAGCCTGCTAGATCTTTGATATATGCCCCTCTTTTTTTCCTTCTTCAGATAGAAAAAGGAAAAATAATTCCTTCTTATATTGTATCTTTCTTATTTCATTAGAAAAAAAAGTATCAATTAAAGATTTCTTCAATGACAATGGTCCACTCAGCTGATACAGGATAGTTTCCTCATCCCAAGGTCTGTAAACTTGATGGCAAAGGTCAGTCACTTTTAGCATGTAGATTAACAGGGTCACTGATTTGAGGGACAAAGTCATGAACATCATTGAGAAACTGGCAACATTATTTTTCCTATCCTATTTGAAAAGCGGGAAAAAAATTAATATTATACAAGGATAGCAAGCCGTCAGATGACTCCAGAAATAAGAAATGATTTGCTATCTATTAAATACACTGGCAGACATGAATATATAAATAGTACAGCATGTTGTAAATATGGTAAATTATTATAACAAAAACATGAAATTGGAAGAGAAATTAAGGATATAAAAATGAAATTAAATTCAAATCATATGGACAAATGCATAATGCCTGAGAGGGAAACATTACTCAAATTAAGATAGTATAGATAGTAGAAAACATGAAATAATTTGAATATGTTGTGACAGAAACTATTTAAACCGAGGCTGAGAGAGGGGAGAAAAATGCCTCAGTGATTTATGTCTTACTATCAAATGGTTTTAGCATTTGTGTAATTAGAAGCCTGGATGTAAAGGTGCAAAGGAAAACATTAACAGTTAAAGACTTTCTAAAATGGCATGAGAAGAATAAACCCATGAACAGATCTAAGACATACAAAAACTAATTGGACATAATAATAAAAATAATAAAACACCAAGATATAGAACTTTTTGAAAGGCAGAAATAAGGAGAAATTGTTAAAGACATCAGAAAGGAGAGACATACAGAATAATACAAATAATGATTACATAAACTTCTATGAGAATTTGTTGTAAAGCAGTGACAAGATATATTTAAAATATTAAAAAATACAATTAGGCTGCAACGTTTTCTGAATATTTCCAGAAAGAAAAAAAAAGAGTTTGATCAATTGTCCAATTATCTGGAAATCGCAGGTGCTGAAGAAGAAATCTAAAGTTCAGGGAGATAGATCTTTCTCAAACAGGAAGAGGATCAAGAGATGGAGGGATGGGGGAAAGTGGGTCAAGAGATGGACAGAGGATGAATAAAGGAAGGAAGATGTGTTCTGTACATGTATCAGTTCACAAAAGAAATGCGAATATTATGTACTGAAAAAGTACTAATAAAAATTTTAAAAATTTAAAAATCTAAAGTTCAAAACCCAAGCTCAATAACTCTCTATGGAACACAGTGTTTTGAACTGAATGGAGAAAAACAAAAGCAAAACCAAAAAAACATCTAGGTCTGTGGGGTATAGCGTCAATAGGGCTTAGAAGAAAATGTATGCCATCAAATGGTTATATTATGAAAGAAGAACTGTTTACAATCAAAACCTCATTTATAACTCAAAAAATTAGGGGAAAATTAGCATATCAACCCAAAATAGGAAGAAGAAGATAAAGATGAGATCAGAATTCAATATAATGGAAACAGAAGAAAATGTTGTGAAATATCTGTGAAAGTACAAGCTGATTGAGATAGATCAATAACAATAGTCAAGTTAAAAAAAAGAAAAAGAAAAAGAACACACAAGTGAAAGAGTGATTCACCACTTATAACGCCAGCACTCTAGATAACTGAGGCAGGAGGGTTGCTAAGTTTGAGCACAGCTTGGGCAAATTAGCGAGTCTTCTTCTCAAAATAGATTAAAATTAAGGCTAGGGATGTAGCTCAGTGTAAAGGCCCTGGGTTCAATCCTAAGCATTAAAAAAAAAAAAAAAAAGAAAAGAAAAGAAAAGCAAAAAATAAAAAGAAGAAGAATAGAAAGAAAAATTACCAATATCAAAAACATGAAAGTGCATATAACTACAGATCCTATCATTATTAAAGAGTTAAGAAAATTGACATTTTTAATAAGACATAATTGTGTATGTAGGAAACCCTTAGGAAAAAACTATACAATTAATAAAAAAATTATCAAGCTTTTAAAATGGTCAGTGCAAATGTTGCTTTATTTCTATCTATGTGGCCAAACAACTGGAAAAATATACTTTTCAAAATAAATATTGACAGTAGCATTTTAAAGCCTGGAAATGCTTAAAAAATAGATTTAACAAAATTTAGGCAAGATATATGAATAAAAACTTAAAATATTGCTGAGGAAATATAGAGTACTATGTAAAGAGATACTTATCTTAGTGGACGTATTAGTTACTTTCCTAGAGTCAGTAGTTTGCAAGAGAGCAGATTTAATACAGGACAAGGACAAATTACAACATTTGCACACACACAAGCCAAAAGCAGAAAGAGTACAGAACATCTCCTATGCACTGGAGACCCAAAAGATTCAATCGAGAACTGGGCGCCCACAGCAATATCCCATGTACATCCGTGGGACATTTCTTCAGACTAAAAGGCTGAAGAAATCTTTACTGGAACCAGGATATGATGCTCGCAGTGGAGGTGAAGACCAGAGCTCCCCTGAAGTAAACAGCAGCCAGCCTCGACAACAGCAAGGGATCGAGCTCCTCCTGTGACAAGGACAGCCAAGTTCCCTTTGGGAGAAACAGCTGCAACAGAGTTAAATACCTGGCCCCTATATTCTGCTCCCATTCTCCTTTATATTGTGTGGGCAACAATCCTCAGATGAATCCTCTATGCCCAGAACAGCCTCAACTCAGTCTAGCTGGGCGTTCCTGCTCAAGTTGACCACAGTCAGTCCACCACAGTGGTTTAGAATAAATGAATTCATAATATGTAAATTATGCCTCAATAGAGCTGTTAATTAACAAATACATAAAGAGCATTGTGTTCACAAGGATTACCTAATTGGATATCCTATTAAATTTATATAATCAATTAAGCAAATAATCTGTGAATCAGATTATTAATCTAGTAGGTACAGTTCATGAAAAAATAACTAGCAAGTCTTTATTTTCTTTGGTTAAGATTTTGGTAGATTCATTTCAAAGACAAGCAAATGCTTTTCTTCACGTCTGTTGGTAGAACCTTGGAGAATCTGTCAAATTTCAAATGCTGTCAAGTTGCATCGGCCATCACGGGTACAGTGCAAAACACTTGCGTTTTACAACCAACCAACCCACTTCACTCCACCTCAAGAAGCTCTTCAGTCTGTGGATGATCAGCTGCTGATCTGCACTCCTCAGATGGCTGAATCTTCCCCGCTACCTACTGACACACAGCAGTGATGGCAGGCAAAGCCATGAGGGCTTGGCTTCCTCCTCAACCCTCAGCTTGAGGTGAAATTAGTTCCATCAGGCATGATAGCTGGCCTCAGTAGAAGTCACTATAGGCCTTGAAAATGGAACTTAGACGAAGTCAAAAAGAGCGAGGTAGATCGATTCTCTCTGTCTCCCCTGCTTCCTACTGTTCCAAGTAACAGGTTTTTTAAGAATCTGTTTTGTGCGATTTTGCCTGAGATACCTTTGATGACCCTGAACTCATTATTTGTGACTCACCATAAAATAACATGGTACAATAACATGTTAACTTGCACGTGCTTCTTGTCTTCTTATTCTTTTATTTTACCTTAATCTCCAACTTCTGGGCTATCACTATTCTTCCCTATATAAAACCAAAAAAAAAAAAAAAAAGAGTATGAACATCAGAATTTCCTGTTTTGAAATCTGTATCAAGATATGAGATAAGCAATTATTATATTAGTAGTTAGCATCTCATTTGGCCTTAGATTCTGTGATAGTCTTTGCATGAGTTGAGTATCTGCATGTGTTGTATATCATTTAATACATAAAATAGCTTTTTTATAATTTTTAAGAATTTTTAGTTTTACTGGCAACATCACTCCTAAAGTCCTGTTTGTTTTTGAGAGGCTGTGGGAGACAGAATAATGTCCACCTCATTCCTACCCCTGCTCTAAAAATCCCCACGTTCTATCTAATCCCTGGAATCTGAAAACAGTTTGATAGTATATAATAAAGAGCCCTCACGTATAGTTTAAGATCAGCACTTGGAGATGGGATTCGACTTGGTTAGCTGGGTGGGCACAATGTAAGCACCAGAGTCTTCATTAGTGTGAGATCAAGCCAGAAGAGTCCAGCTGGAGTCAGGTAACATGAGAAAGACTCAAGGGGTCTTCGCTGGTTTGAAACTGGAAAGGCCAGCAGCCAAGGAGTGTGAGAAACATTTAGAAACTGGAAAAAGTGAGACGGTGGGAGTCGAGAACTTCAAAAAGAAAGCAAACCCTGACCTGGAATAACTGTAAGATAATACATCTGTGTGGTATTAATCTACTAGATTTGTGGTACACTGTTTCAGCAGTAAAAAGAAACCAATACCTACCAGGGCATTATATTTTTGTCATAAATTGTTTATCAATGTAAAAATATTGTTTGAATAAGTAGAGATGTATTTTAAGAATATAAACAGGGCCAGGGATTTAGCTTAGTGGTTAGAGTGTTTGCCTCGCAAGCATGAGGCCCTGAGTTCGATTCCCGGTACCAAATATATATATATATATATATATATATATATATATATATATATATATATATATATATATATATATAAATAAAAACAATTCTGAGAACACTTGGGAATGTTATTTCCCATTTATTACAAGATGAGGTGAAAGGATAGAAAAGAACTAAAAGTACAGTATTTGTGTATGTGTTTGTTTTGCTGTTGTTCTGGTTTTTATGCACACAAATTTCTAGATACTGATTTGAAGAAAGGTGGATGAAGTTTCCTAGACATTTTTTAGCAGTAGATATGTGAGAGAATAAACCAAGTAAAGGACATCCATCCTATTGTTGCTCTCAGAAATGGTTCTGAAACTTCTCTTAGAACTATGTTAGAAACATGTTCTATTTTGAGAAAATTATATTTGAAGATAAAATTGAGAACACACTCTCAGTAGGATGTCCTACTTACTTGCTTTGTGTGGATCCTAGATTTCAAATTTTATGTCTCTTTCTCAAGTTTATATGGAACAGAACGGGAGTGGATTATGAAACAAACAGAGATAAACATTGAGTCTTGTTTTTCTGAGTTCCTAAAAATAATTTTAAAAACCACTAGCTATTGTTGTGGCTTGTATCTAGATGTTCCCCCAAAGCCTCATGCACCCAAAGGGGGGGCTTTTTAGAGGTGGCTGGATTTATGATCAGAACTTATGCATGTCTACATTACTAGGGAGCATGCCTCATCACAAAAGCACTATTGTTCATTTCTTCTGCTCTAGAGGGTGATTCTTATTTTTGATTGCTGAGTTGGGATCTAGTTTTACATTGTGTGAAATCTTGGACCTAATTTTATCATAATATTTTACCATTCATAAAAGTCTGTTCTTCCTAACTTTATGGGAAACACTCCCTCTCATTCTTGCCAACAGCCAGTATTTACTTCATTCATTCCTTACTTAAAAGACTCAGTACCATAACTTTTACTTTGAAAATGCCAGACTTTGTGTTGGGCACATAAAGATTCCATAGAGATATTCTGTAATATTAGAATAATATGTGCATATATACTTTATCTGCATAATGCTCCAAGAGATTATTGTATTTTAATTGAAATGATAAAATTGAGTGCCTAAATTTATATAAAATTTTTTCAAAATCACAAAGTTAGTGATGTGAAACATGGGAAAATATTCCTGGTCTTCAAAGGGGAAGGACGTTGGACATTATCATCACAAAGAACAGTAATTTAAATAAAGAATTCTAGAAAAATTTGAACTGCAAACCCTGCAAATTCAGTTGTTTTGGGTCAAACTATATGACTTTGAATGAATATTTTGCAAATTTTCCCATCTCTGGGGGCAGTCCAAGGGAAATTAACCAAGTATTCCTTTTCTACAAGAGTTATTTAAATCTGGTTTTCAAGTAATCTACTTTTTTATTTTAGTTAGCTTAGTTTTAATGTCCTCTACCACATGTATTAATTCTCATCCAGAGAAATAGGAGGAATGAAGTAACTGATCTTATCAGTTTGGTGGTGGACTTTCTCAATAGGACTGAAAACTTTGATTTTCATTGGGAAGCAAATCGTATTTGTCTGTAAAGTTAAATTTACTTTTAAACAAATATAATGCCTTACAGAGAGTTAACAGCTGTCAGAAAATATTGGAACTTGAGTTGTTGCCTAAAATATGTTGAGATATTGCCAGTTGATGAAAATAAATGAGTGTCCTAGATGATTACAAACACTGCTTTGTGTTTAGTGTCTCTAATCAGTTACGTGACTCACCATTGCTTTGCAAAGCACATTCAATAAAGCAAGTGACATTTTACATTTCTACGTTACATCATTAGTGTTGAAAAATAAATTTGACAAGATATCTTTAACTCCAGGTTAATTTCGTCAGGCTTCCAATATGACAGTTTTTAAATGTAGTTAAACTCTTAGAGTTTAATAAATTTAAAATAATGCTAATTTGATCTAAACTTATTATATTGTTCACAAAAGGCAGTATAATGTAAATTATATATGTCTAAATTCTACTCTGTTTTAAATAACTTCAAACTTCATTATTATTCCACATCTCTTAAAATATTTTTATTTCTTTGGAATTAAGCATGGTGGTGCATGTCTGTAACAACAGCACTCTGAGAGGCTGAGATAGAAGGATTTTTGAGTCTGAGCCCAGCCTGAGGGATTCAGTAACTCAATGAGTCCCCATTTCAAAATAAAATAATTAAAAAAAATAAAAAGATGATAGGAATGTAACTTAGTGAGGAGACTTTGTGTTCAGTGCAAAAATAAGTAAATGAAAATAATAATATATTATTTCCTTGGTACAAGAAATTTTATCCAAAAAGAAATTTCCTGAAAATATGGGAATCATAAATACAGAAATATTAAACAATGTACAAATTTGATTTTTTAACTTTCAAAATTTTCTTCTGTGTGATTTAAAAAGAATCAGTATTATTTAGACAGTCTTAAAATCAAATTCCATCTTGAAATACAGGTGAGAATGTCCCTGATTTTTCCATTTTTCCATTGTTTTTCTCTCATGCAAACAGTATAATGATCACAGTTAATTTGCTTCATTAAGAGATAAAATTTCTGTTGAAATATAAATATATGAACTATCAAAACTTTTCAAATTTAAAGCCACTATAAATGAGTCCATGTGACCCATTCTAATTGGCTTCTACATCAAACAAATTTTGAGAAGAATGATGAAAAATAGTAGAAGGAGAACAGATTTATCAGGAATCTTGAAATTGAATTCCTCTGAAAGAATAACTGCTGCATATTTTGTATATAAAAAATGAAAACCTAGAGGGTATTAGCATGTGAGATATCAAACATCTCCTTACTTTTGTTGCCAATAGAGTTTTATATGTGGCACAAGAGCCAATGTTGTTTCACTATATGGTTTCTGCTTTGAATATTACTATCATTTCTAATTTGGTACCAATGAGACAGACCAGAAATATTTCTATTCCTAATCTCCTTGCCTTCCTTCCTTCCTTCCTTCTTTTTCCTTCCTTCCTTCACTGTCTCTTTCTCTTCCTCCCTTCCTTCCTTCCTTCCATTTTTCCTTCCCTTCCTTCCTTTCTCCTTTCTCTCTCTCTCAACTGCTAAAAAATTACCCAGAAAAAAAACAATGCATATGTAGAGACTTCCACCTACAATGCTATTAGCTGTTGCCATGTAACTAAATTCTGGTGATGCAGGGAACTTTTGGATTTTATTCGAGATAATATAGCCCGATCATCTGTTTGTGAGATGCATCAATCTCCTTCATGTGGATGTACTTCATAATCACTTAGAGTTGCATATTACATTATATAAACAGACTACAATTTATGTACCTGTGGGCCTAGGTATAAATGACAATTTTTGTGCATGTGTGTGTTCCTCCTTGTTTGTATTTATTATAAATTATCATTCAGTGAACATTCTGTACATGCAGATGGTATCCATACATTTTATTTATATGCAGTTTACACTTAGGAGCAAAATGCCTGGGATGTGTTGCACATATTTTTGGTATTAATAGATTTTTACTAGAATATTACATAATGAAAGTTCCAATTTTCTCACACATCCACAGTATACATGAACATGTCTGCCACAAAACATATTGCTTAGTATTAACGAACTTCTGAGTTTCCTGAAGGTTTTTATGTATCTATTGACTATTTTGAGGTATCTCACAGGGTTTTAACTTGCATTTTCTTCCTGGTTATAAATATCTTCTTCTGAAAAGTCCCTGTTCAAGGATTTGTCTGTATTTCTTAATTGCCCTTTTTTACAGATTCAAAACCAGGAAAACGTATAGAAATCTAATACTAAGCAAGATATTAGCAAACAAATTTCAGGAATATGTGAAGTACATATAATATCACTTGCTTTTTTTTTAATCACTTGATTTATGATAAGGTTATAACATGGATTCAAATCTGGAAAACTAATGGAAAATAAATGTTGATATATAAAAAAGTTTTCAATAAAATTTAGTATCTAATTAATATGAAAACATTATTAATAAAAGTGAATTCCTATATACTCTAGAAGATGCCTTCCCTTTAAATTAAGAAAAAATAAAAAATCTCTACTATCATGCTTGTATTCAACATTGTACTAGATTTTTTTAAAGTGACATAATAATATAAAAAATGAATGCATGTCAGAAAATATTTTATAGCAACCATTATTTTCAGATAATATTACTCATAAAAATATTTAATTTATACCAAGTACTTTAAAACATCATGTACTGTTCAAATATTAGTTTTGTTTTGTAAGAAGAATTATGTATACAATGTACCAATACATGTTCTTAGTAGAAATAATAAAAAGAATTTTAAAAAAAAGAATATATAGTTTAACAGATAATCATTTATGTAAATAATGCCTGCAAATAGATGTAGCAAAAGATTTTAAGACCCTAGAATCTTAGAATATGTAAGGCATTAAACATACTTAATTATACTTCAAAAATATGCATTAGTTTTACTTAATATTGTAAATGTAAATTCTCCCAAACTTTTCTATATATTTAAACATCTGCAATGAAAATCCCATGAGGATTTTGAGAGCAGCTTGAGAAAACAAAACGCTCAAGAGAAAATAGTTAAAATTGTCCTGAGGAACAACATGGTCTTTATCTTTTTAATTATTAAGAATTTTGAGAAAGGTAGAATGAATACCCATGAATTTTCAGTAGCGAGATGGGCAGAGAGACCAGTGGAACAGGATAGAGTCAAGAACCAAGTCACACAGGCACAGAAAATGCGCTGCAACTCCCTGCAGGGAAGCAACCCAGTTAGTAGAATGGCACTGAAAAAAAAGCTAGCAATGAAGAAAAAATTGCAGTGAAATTTCATTGCACAGCTTTCACAAAACTAATTGCAAACAACTGAAGGACTCAAATTCAACATAATAATAATTTCAAAATCCGAAGCCATCACCTATGTGTGTATATATTTTTAATACTGGGTTAGGGATGTGTTTTTTTGAACAAGATCCAATGGCATGGCATTAGATATAAATGAAAATACTGGCATATTTGAATACATTGAAATTAAGAATTCCTCTTATTAAGAGACTGTCATCCTAAAGAAAAAATAATTCAAATATGGAGAAAAGATATTTGCAACTTATATAGTCTAGGAAGGATTTACATCAGAATCTATAAAACATTCTTTGAATCCGTGAGATAAAACGATCTTTCTCTTATAAATATGCTCTAAACATCTGGAAATGTGCATCAGTGTATACAAATGCAGTTATCTTCATGTATAACATCATAATAATAACTGACAGACAATAACAAAAGGAAAACAAAGCGATAGAAAACAATTTCAATCAACAACAGAATGGAAAAATACGTGACTTGTATTGGAACAATAGAATATATATATATATATATATATATATATATCACTGAGGATTAACAAATGAAATACATATACACAGCAGAATTGAGGATACTGAGAAACAGAACGCTACACAAACAAGCCATAAAGAATGTACACAACAATCGTATTCATAAAATGCAATACTTAAAAGTTAAAACTAAAACTATATCTTTAAGTATGCATATTAGAGTCTGAATTTCTTTTTGAAAAATTGAAGAATGAATAACAAATCATTGTGCGTGTTACTTCTGGAGGAAGAAGAAATACGACATCCACAGGATGTACCTAGGCATCTTCAAAGCTGCGATAACGCGTTCCTCGAGTGAATGAGTGTCATGGGTGTTCATATTTTTAGTCCCTTAACTATATTATTAGCCATGAAATTAAAATAATTAAATCCTCAATGACTCTTCATAGGTGAATACTTGATCTTCAAAATTCTGAAGATTTCTTCCTACGCTTATCTCTTTTTTAATCATTTGATTAGTTGTGTCATTTGAAGTCAAATACATTCTCATTGTAGTTGCTCATAAAACAGCTATTACTTTAGTAACAAGAATGAAACCAAGAATAAAACAAATTGATGAGAAATGGGATACATTTTCCTGTATTATCATATTTATTTAATAGTACTATTTATTTAAAATAATAGCAATTTTGTGTGAAATGTTTTATATCAACAATAATATATTCAATACTAGCTAGATCATAAGTGTGTAGAATTCAATGGCTAATCGATGAACACATTTCTTGATTAATTGATTCTATATCCCACATTATCACATTTAGCAAATTTTATTTATATTCTAAAACACATCAGCTTCAATACAATGTGTGAAAGAGTTAATTAATGACCTACCGAGAGCTAATATATGGAAATTGTCCCTTTATCAGAAAATTTAGTTATTATAATGATTCTGAAACAGGTCATCCTAGATCTGTAGCCAACACAAATCATCCCAAAGGAAATTATTTCAAGATCTTCCACAAAATATGTAAAACAACTAAGTGCACCAAAGAATACATTAAAAATAGAGTAAGAGACTGCATCTTCTTACACATCAACATTATTTAAATTGTAAAAAAGCAACATTATCTCCTCTTTTTATGCTAAGTTGGTTTCAGGAAAACTTTGAGCACTATCAGCACTGCCCATCCTATTTCATTGCTTTTTGTTCCTCCTTCTTTACAGCTCTAAATTTTGCCTTGCCTGAATTTATTTTTAATAGATTACTTTCTTTCAGACTCTTCGATTCCTCCTCCCTTCATTCTTGTACTAGCCTCTTTAAAGAAGAGGTTCTAAAACCAGCCAGCCAGGACAAAACACAGTAGTTTTTATGTACTAAGTGGCTAAAGTAGTTACGTAGTTGAGACATTTTAAATACCATCTGCTGGGACTGAATAGATCCTTGGAACTGAAGTTTGTGAAGATAAAACTTTATTTCTGATTTTCTATGTAAATTTAAGGAAGCAAATCTGTAAACTAACTCTAAGTTGAAGGAGATGTGTAGCATGAGTAGCTATATGTTGAAACATATTCAAGGATGGAAACGAACAACTGTTTTCAAAACTGATCTTTCCTCAGTAGCTAATTAGTGATCAAGAGAAAACAAGAATCTGAAAAGCCAGTTTGAGCTCAGGAACGATTACAGTTGAATTTAAAAGTGAAATTGTAAAAATTATATGGCATTTTATCTTCATTCACGGGTTTGATATTTTTACTTTAAAAATTTAATTCAAGTGACAAAAATGATATAGCACCTAAAAAAAAAAAAAGATATAGCACCTCTATAGTTATATATTGGAAAACAAATTTTACCAAAATCCCTTGAACCTGCCTAACTTTTAAAGAGGTTATTAAAAACAATTTATTACAAAGCGATGAACTATATAGCTAGAATTTTAATATAGATGTTGAAAGATTCTAAAACATTTTATTCATATAGACTTTGGTCTTCATAATTATCCTTAGAGTTTACTGATTCACAATACTTAATACCTATAAATAATTGAACAATTTACTTATATCAAGTAACCAAATAATGTGTTTGGTGTATCTTAAGCAATAATGCACCTTATTAACTGAAACCCAAGTTACCCCATAGGTTAATATGATGAATTGCAAATGCATCCACAGTCCTGATTTGAATATCCCATAGAGGATAGTTGGAGTCTGTAATACTGGTATGAAGAAAAACTTCTGAAGTGTTTGTCTCGTGTCTTTCAATAAATGTTAATATTCAATCAGAGTTCGATAAGAAAATGAAAATTTTATGACATCTGCAAGAAACTAACAATGCTAGCAGTGGGCAGCTAAAACTCTAAAGCATATATCTGTAAGACTTATCTGCTATTTTTATAATCCAGTCTCCATTTTGGAGAAGTGGGATAATAATTTAGAGATAGTTATAAGGATGAAGTTAGTGATATAAATATTGAAAATAATCTATCTCACAAAGCCAATAAAACAACACTACAAATTACAAATCTTGTATGGGTTTGAATTTTTCTATTAGTACATGTTCATGTTACATAACGTATACATTCGTTGTGGGGAGTTGGTACATATACATATCACATTTTAATCCTTTTTACTTCTTCTCCCCTCATCACTAGATCACCTTCCAATCTACTAACAGTGTACCTTCCTGCTTCTTATCATCTTTTATCTTGCTCTTTAAATTATTTACACTTTGTACAAACCTTCTAATTCTCTTCAGGCAAAAGTCACAGAAAATATAATAATTTAAGTACACTTAATAAATAAGCTCGAAGTAAAAATGGCTTAAGTCGGTCTTTATGAGTAGTTGTATTGTGTGCAAATGTATTAAAATCTCAAATTAAAAAGCAAAGATCAGTAGCAAAGATTTAAAACTCTCACACACACACACACATTCCTACAATATTCTGTCTAGAAGAGATTCATTATAGATTCCAAGATGCAAACAGATTCAAAGTGAGAGACTAGAAACTGATACTACTTGCAAACGATAGCCTAAAATCTTATAAAGTGACATCAAGGAATATAAATTTTAAGATAATATATTCATAATATCAGGAGTATAAATTTAAAATAAAAATTTTTATAAGCGAAAAGGCATTTAAGAATGATAAAAAGCTTCAATCATCCTAAATGTGTACCAGTTGTAAATGTCTCTAGCAACAGAAACCAAAATTATATGAACCAAAAACTGTCACAATTGAGAACTTGTTCAATTATAATAGCCAAAGACTTTGTACCTCTAATTTCAAACACTGGATAGCACAATTAGACATGAGATAAATAAGCAAATGAAATATGAGAGTATGTAACCCAACTAGACCTAACCAGCATATATTACAGTGGACATTCCATTCAAGAATGGAAGAAAGCACTCTATGGCTTAGGTTCTACAGAGGAACAGAAGCAATCAATAGAAACACCTCAGTGCCACTTGCATGCTGGAGATCCAAAGGGTCAGGCAGCTGCTGATTCCAAGAAGCTGAAAGCTGTAGAACAAGAGGTATTGAGGAGGCAGCAGCAACAGTTTGAGACTGAAGGCCTGGAAACTCCCCAGTTAGCTGGTCTGAGTCCAAACAAAAGGTCTGAAGAAACTGTAATCTGATATTCACAGGCAATGGCAGCAGCAAAAGATGCACCCAGTAAAGAGAATTGAGCTTTTCAAATGCAGCTGGCCTCTCCTTCCGCCCCTTTCAATCCACCATAAACCTATTGGATAGTGCACACCAAAATCTAGGTGGTTCTAGGACCTCAGTTTGCCAGGCTACACTGTCGACAGTCATCTCTGGAAACACCCCCCACACATCCAGAATTGTGCCTCACTAATGCGGCAGGAACTTCTTAATCCAGGCAAGTCGACAACCAGGATTAATGGTGAAAAGCACATTCTTCTTAAAGTACACAAAGAACATTCTGCAAGAGTGGTAATATATTAGATAAAAATGCAAGTCCACATGTCTTAGTAAATTCGTAAATACAGAATCCTCCAAAAATGTATGCACACTTCAGGAAAAGAAGAACTTGTATAAATATTTTAAGAGTACATTTATTGAGGCATCCTGAGATTAATGCAAGTTACTTTGGGCCTCTACAATTACAAGAGGTACTCAAAGTGGTGGCCATTAGCTTCCAGACAGTTATTAGCCTGGCAAACTGCTGCTTGGGTTACCGTAGTCATTGAGATTGCTGCACATGCATTTTCAATTTCTACTCTAAGGGCCGGCAGTGTAGTAGGGTTTCTGTGATATGTGACCTCCTCTAGGGTTCCCCATAGGAGGGTGACGTCATCTGTGGAAACAAACATCATACTATTTTTCTTTTCCTGCACTGTGTATACATTTTTTTGGTGGACTCTTATTGATATTGTATGTTCTTCCAGTACAGTGGATTGAAATTAGAAATCAAGGACAAAATAACCCCTAATACTTACCTAATACATGGTACCTAAATAATACACTCCTAGTCAACCATTGGCTCAAAAAAGATATCACAAAGGAACTAAGAAAATTCACTGAGGTGAATGAAAATGAAAACACAGCTTACCAAAACATGTAAGATGTAGCAAAGGCAGGTTTTAAAGGGAATTTGTAGTTATAAACACCTACATTAAAAAAATGAGAGAGATTCTAAATTGATGATCTTACATTCTACTTAAAGACCTCTGAAAAGTGGAGCAAAGGTAACCCAAAGTAAGCGGAATGAATAAAATAACAATTTAATGAAAATGAAAATGAAGATAAATGTAATAAAGAATAGAAAAGCAATAAACAATGAAGCCAAAAGTTAATTCTTTAGTAATATCAAAAATACTGACAATATTTGAGTTAGATTCACAAAAAAAGAACAGAGAAGGGAAGTGGGAAAAATACAACTCATTTTAAAGAAATAAAAACATAATAAAGAGCTTGTATGAAAAAACGCATGCTTGCGCATGTTGTGAATGTCTATTTGCATGGCTGTGGCTCCCTCGTTATCGTGAATGAATTCAAAATACTGACTTTCATAGTCATGACGTTCGGAAAGAGCCCGAAGTTGCCAGGCACCAGGGAATAAGGTAGATGGTGGCCCTCCATAACGTTTTCTCGAAACTGCCTTTCCATTGGGTGGTACTCAGCAGCAGCATTCGGTGTATATTTTATCACAACTCGTAAAAACAGTCATGGAATAAGACTTTCAGAACTGCTCCAGAAAGTTCCAAAAATGATGGCACAATTGTGCTCTAGGTAAGGGGCCACATTTTGAGGGGGACTTACAGCAATGTTTCTTTTACTGCAATAATATTTTTTTTATTTACACATATACCATATGTTTTGATTGGCCCTTGTATATGTAGATTCAAAAATCCTCAAGAAAATTCCAATAAATCAAATTCAGTAACATAATAAAAGTATTAAACAGCATATTCAAGTGGAGTTTATTCCAGGAATGTAAAAGTGGTTCACCATATAAAACCCAGTCAATGTACTGTTTCACATTAATAGTAGGAATGACAAAAATTCTAGACTTGATCACCTCAGTTGACAGATAATTTTTTGACATGTTGAATGCATTTTCCTACTAAAAACACAGCAAACTAGAATAAAAATAAACTTTCCCAACCTGATAATGAATATCTATGAAAAATCTACATCTAACATTATATTATGTTAATTAACTAACAAGTTTTCCCTCTTAAATAAAAATAGAAGCAAGACATATATGTTTTCTCTTGAAATGTCTATTGATATTATATTGGAAGTACTAACAAAGGAATTGAGAAATAAAATTTTAAAATGTAGACTGCTTTACACACATAAAATGTATTCATTTGCAGTCATTAAAATACATCATTTTAAATTTTTTGAGGTTTGATGAAATTCTCCCCTAAGGGGGAGAATTGACACCATTATATAGTAAAACAATTCTTCTCTATTTATTTTGTAAATTTTTAGATGTTCCTACATTGCACATATGGTAAGTTTATACTTTTACAATGTATTTACAGTACTATTTATTTTAAAAAATTCAAAAGAAAATATTTTGCAAATACATTACTCCCAATTTAAAAAATTTTAGTAAATATAGAATTCATGTATATTTTTCTAAAGCATATGTACTCATCCATTTAATCAAGGGCACTCTGCATATTCCCAAAGGTTTTAAAAACAATAAATATACCAGAAGGAAGGATGAGGGGCTCTCCATCACAGAAAATACTAATAATCCTACCCCCATTTGCAACAAGAACAAAATACACACATACACGCATACACACACACACACACACACACACACTTCTAAGTTCCACAAGGATAAGGTGGAAAATGATTTTAAGAAAAAAATACTTTTAAAATTACTATCTACAGATTTGCTTCTATATTTTAACATATTAGTTCAATCTAAGGTCTAAACTTCCGCATTATATTTTCTATTATAGCAAAACATGCAATGTATGAAACAAATTTGTCATCAAAATAGTAAGTTAAAGTTGTTATTCAAACAGGGTATTATTTAACAAATTCTGTAATCATCTTCATATTTCACCATTCTTTTTACAATAACCCCAGCCTCAATATACAAAAATACAAATTAAAAGAAACAAAAGAATAGTATGTCAAAGAATTCTATTGGTGGTGTCTTTTTATTTGTACATGATTATTAAATATAGTCAGAGGCATTTCATGGAGATCTTAATGTTATTTTTACTGGAAATTAATCAAATATGAAAATATTAATCTAAAAATAAATGCTATGATTGATTTGGAAATTTTATTAATAAAACATCTTAGTACATTTTTAGGAATCCACGTCATTGCACAAAATGTTGGTGCAGATATACCAATATAGAATCAACTGCATACATTAATGCAGGATGTCATATAACTCTCATTATTTGACATATTGTGCTGCAAAATTCAATTGAGCCTCCTCAATATAACCTGTGAGATGAACCGTGGGTTCATGGGGAAACCCCTGAGCATTTAGCAGTTAATCCACAGTGCATGCGGAAGTAGCTATTAGGAAGAACAGCTGGTCTGCGCATTGGAAACTCATTCTTACTTACTGGGTCTGTTCCAAAGATGCTAACCATATAATCCCCAGGTGCCCTGCTGGTGATTGTTTCCTTTACACTCATTCTGCATGGCAGATTTAATGGAATCATATGGGCAATATTTATCGCCCATATTGGACATAATCCCTATATACTAATTATATTTAGCACAAATGAAAATCTTCAAGTATAGTTCAGTCAATTATATTCTGATTACAAACCAGCTGTAGTGAATGATATTTGCAACTCCTTTTATTTCTTTTCAAATTAATAATTCTTATACATATAATAAAAATAAACACTAGATACATCTTCACGGTATCCAGACTGCACGTATTGATGCGGACATGCTGCTTATTATGCCTTTCAATTAAAATACAGTAATAATTTAAAAATATTTTCCTTGTTACTAATTTTCACACTTATTATTTTAAAATACTAAGTCAAATACAAAACAGCCTATAAATTAGTTTTCATTTTAAAAGATTTAAATACAATACTAATAAATATAAATTATTTTTTTCTTGACATGATAAACATTCAGCCTTATGGAACATTTTGTTTTTACAAATGAATTTACATAACTATCAAAGCATCTCTCATCCAATACAGCTCAAGTTAGTTGTGCTCATAATTTTATTTTTGTATCACTAGTCAGCAGTTACCAAATACATACAAAACCACGTGACTGTATACACATGAAGTATGGTTTGTGCTTTTCAGGTTCACTAGCTACAAAGCCCTGAAGCAAAAGATCTCTTCTCTTATAAAAGTACAAAATCCTAAAAGAAGGTACAATAATCGGAGGCAATTTACGATGGTCAAATTTGTACTCTACTCAATGAGCTTTACATGAGATATGGATGTTTAAGGAAAGGAAACCTGATCAACATACATTATATGCATGTATGAAAATACTACATTGAAACCCAATTATTTTGAATTGAAAAACAAATCAAATTCCAAATATTAACAATTAACTCTTTAAAATGGGGAGTGCTCAGAGTGGATGGTTAAAATAGTCCATACTCAAGTGATTATGGATAAAATAATAATTCCATATGAAGCAGACAGAGAGAGAGAAAGAGAAAGACAAAAACAAGGAAAGAAGGAAGGAAGGAAGGAAGGAAGGAAGGAAGGAAGGAAGGAAGGAAGGAAGGAAGGAAGGGACGGAGGGAGGGATGGAGGGAGGAGGAAGGGAGAGAAAGGGAGGCGAGAGGAAGGGAGGGGCAGGGAGGCAGGCAGGGAGGCCGGCAGGCAGAGAGGGAGGCAGGAAAGAAGGAAAGGAACCTGTGAACAGCCCTCACATAGGCTTTACACATAGTCAAAGCTACAGCTTCCAGAGACCACCTAATGGCTTTGTATAGAGATCAAGCCCCGTGGGATCGCCTCTAAAACTCCGTCATTCTTCAAGTTGTGGGTGGGTGTGTGTATTACATGTGCATTTCAGTGTGTGCATGTATGTGTGTCGCCAGTAAAAGACCCTCCAGGAAAGGGCCAGATCAAACGAGAGTGTCAAATAATAGGTCACATGCCACAATTTAATAGCCCTACTAGCTCTACACACGGTCTTTGATCCATGGCCGTATTTATGACATAGACCTGCCTGTTTGCAATGCTCTTCCCATTTCAACAGTGTTCAACAAAGACATTCTTCATCTTAAGTGTTTATGCTAATCAACTCATAATGTACAATCACTCTAGACTTGCAATTATCAAACTACAAAACACTGCTTTACAGCAAACCGTATACTGATAATGTAGAGGCGATTAATCTCTCTAGTATTGTTCATTTGTTGCTATGGAAATCCTGCTCCTCTACAGGGCTATTAGTAAACATTATGTTAAGAGTGTTGCCAATGATGGAGTCAGTCTTGGCAAATTCTGCCACAAATTCAATGCAGTATTATTTTCAGTTATGCTTTGCCCTGTTCACACACATCAGCATGTGTTTTCTTATCGGTGGGATGTTTTTCAATGACAAAACAAAGCTTATTGCTGTTACAGAACACCGTGATAGAAAATTGACTACCCATTTATATTGAGATTGTACCCCATTACAGAGGTATAAATAATTTTATGATTCAAGTATATTAAAATAAGTTTTATATGCAGATTCTTATTTACTTTTGAATAATTTTAGAAACAAATACTTGCTACACTTCTTGCTTTTCCAACTTAAAATATATTTCTTTCTTTTTAGAGATCCTGTGATAATAATAAATAATATTAATTTTTTAGTGAGAGTTAGTGTAGCACATTATACATTAGATGGGAGCAGAGGAAGAATTCTTTGTGATCATATACAACATATTCGACTGGTTACAGTTGACTGAGGTTATATTAAAATACCTGCAACAGCTTCCTCTTTTCCACTAGGACTCAGCAATATTTATGTAAATACATTTCACTGTGCATAAGAAGAAAAAAATACTTTCAACTACTATAAAGTATACACAAGGAGACACATTCTGGTAAGTGAACAAGTGTGTTGTTGAACACCATAGAGTATAGTCACAGAAATCAAGTTGACATAACAGGTTAGGCGGTATGTGGTGCAGATAGATGATAGATAGGTAGACAGACAGACAGATAAATGACTGATAGGTGGACAAATAGATATACTATTGCCATACTCCCTATTACTTCTACGGTCATGATGAACAAAACAACAATTCGAGCTTAAATCAAGCATGAGAAAAAATGATTCAATCAAGAGATGCAGTAAAGATAGCTATGAAGCTGCACCCAGCGTCACATGGCATAGTGTTTTATCATAAACTCTAAGCAAGAATGCACTCTAACATAACGACAAAATGTGCAGCACAGTAAGTGCATAGACCAGCTGCGCAGTCGTTTTATCGTTACCAAGTATAATGTACCAAGCACAATGGTCTTGCTGCATTTTGTACAACTGAGAGAGCAGCAGGTTCGCTCCACCAGCATCATCGTAAGCCCTTGGGCTGTATATTACATCACGATATGATGTTGACTAAAACATCACTAGGTGGTAGAAAGTTTTCAGCTTCATTATAATCTTCTGAAACTATCATTATACACACAGCTTCTCATTGATGAAACCTCATTATTTGGCATGTGACTATTTAGTGCTCAAGCAAGCTAGTTTTGATAAAATGCGTCTGTTAATCAATATAGACTAAATCTATACCATTAAGCTAAAAGGTCCAGTGTATTTTTTCATGTATTACTGGGAAATCAGTATTAAAATTACCCCTTCAAAGAATATTCTTTGAACATAAGATAATATGCAATAATCTAGAATTACTAAGTTCAATGTCTTGGAAAAATAATGACACTAATCATTATTGTCTTGGTACCTTTAACAATGATAAAAGACAGAGCTGATATTTTGTTGAAATTTAAATTAGCTGAATTACTAGATGTGTAATAATGTGCATTAGTCTTGTATCATCTCTTTATTCATTCACTCATTCAGTAATTCACCACAGAAGAAATATTTGAGACTCTATTTTAGCTGCCTTTTAAGAATGAAAAATGAATTAGATACACTGCTCGCACTCAGAGAAATGGTGAATAATGAAATGAAAGGGACAGACCATTTAGTCATTAGAGACTTAAGTATTTTGAGGAAGTTTTGTATAGGTTGCTTTTCACTTAAATGGTTCAAATGAACAATTTAGTAATAAATTCAAATTACCTACAATATAACTTATTGGAGTATTAGTTAAAAATTTCAAAACTTTAAAAGTTATTTGTAAGTTAATACAAAGGTATCATTTTTAAGTTTTTAGGGGAAAAATCTTAGAACAAATCAATCTAGTATTTCAGATCGGTAAGACAAAACAACTAATTTTCATGATTAAATCTTAATTTCACTCAGAATGGTAACATATTTATCTGCCTGATTACTTTAAGAGGTGTAAGTCATTACATTATTATTTTCTGATTTTTAATTATTACAAGTCTTTTTTTATATTTGATCGATGATATAGATTTCTAATATAACACTGATCAAAAGGAGCTACACAAAATCACTTGAGGTTCAATATTAACACTCTAAATGTTTCAATTCATTACAGTTAATGAAGAGTGGTGGATCAGGAGAAAATTTCACATTGGACATAGACATGGTAATTTGTTCTGTTCATTAAATGATTATGCTATCACACTTGCTTGAATCTCTCATTTTTAATATATTAATCCAAAACAAATTCTCTAAGAATTTGTGTCAAATAATATACCGAATGTGGAAACTATGATTTAAACATTTTCATATACAATTAATTGATTATCACATTGTATTATTTTTCAAACCTTCAGCAATGTACATTCAAGCACTTTATTCATCTATAGTAATGTGACATGTCCATTTAAGTCCAATGTAGTTAATGATAAAACATAATTATTAATTTACATTAGATGAATACTATTAAAGTCAGATTCTTTTTGGTGGTAATTAGCCCGTCAGTGAGGACGAATAACTTTCAAGATCTAATTTGGACAGTGAAACTCATTATCATCTAATAAGCATTAATGTGTGACAAAGTTACTAGCGTCCCAAGGGTGTCCTGGGACATACTCCTCCTGGCCGCAGCACTGTGGATATGCTGACCCTTGACTCTCATGAGGCATTCATACTTATTGGACATCATAATTTCCGTTAGACACCACCTACATGGGGTATTTTGCACAAAGTGTAAATGTAGATTTATGACAAACTTGATTTTGGTCTGATGATAAATTGATGCTTAATGGTGAGTATTTGAAATACAAGAATATTTTTTATGAAAATGCAGCAAGTGAAACTGGGCAGAGGCAGCTTTCAAATCTTTTTAAAAATGGCAGTAAAAAAAAATGGCAGTAATTTTAAATCCAAATCTCCCAAGAGATTTTTTCTCAGGATTAATGTGATAATGGTAACAAGCAGCACCCAAATGTAAAAACAAAAGTAAAGGTTGAGATGGCATATTGTCTAATTTTGGACCATATGAATGGCTCCTATGCAGTGAAAAATGTTAGATATGTGAAACTCTACAGTGTGATTAAGAAGAAATAACAGTAAAATGGCCAACATACTCTCTTGCTGCTTCCTATCTGAGTGATGGTAATAGAAGCATTTTATTACACAGAAAAGAAAAAGCTTTACTCCTTGTTTTTGATCTTCTGTGCAAAATTCTTCAAGACTTCTGATAAGGAAAGTGAAAAATAATGTCATTATATTCTAAGTAGACCAAAATAAAGAAGAAAAGATCTACCTTTTGGAGTTGATATCACACACATTCAAGCCAAATATTTTGGGTATTCCTTTTATGTCTTTATCATATTCTGGGTAAAAAAGTTCTTAAACAAAGTACCCATTAGAAAAGTCTGAGGATATTTCAACTATTATCAAAGTCTAGTTCAAAGCAGAATATGAAAATCTTTGCATACAGAGCTTTGAACTGATAGTTTTAAAGCCACTATCCCAGATAATGTGCATGCAAAGAGGTTGTAAAAATAAATATTAATATTTACTTTTTGTCTTTATTTAGATAGCTAGTTTTTTGTAAGCTTTATTGAAATATCTAATTCGTAAACCACCCAATTTATCTATTTAGAGTATTCAATTGTAGCAACCAACAATATGACCGAATTTTAGAATATTTTCAAATGTTTCCTGAAACAAATTCTTATCCCTTAGTCTTCACTTCTCATTTTACACCACTATGAAACCTCGCCCTGTTGCAACTGCTAATCTACTTGCTTTGTCAGTAAAAGTACCTATACCAGGCATTTCAGATAAAGAAAATTGTATCATATCTTATCTTTTAAATGCCTTTCTGCAATTATAATAATACTGTCTCCATTTATCCAAGTTGTGCCATGTACGAGTACTCCATTTCTTTCTTTTTTTTTGCAGGGAGGGGGAGGCTTGGGCCTGAGAGGGGGAAAGGAAGAAGACAGGAGTCTTTTTTTTTTCCCCTTTTTTTTCCATTTCTTCTTATTGATTAATAACATTCCAGTACACAAGTATAACACTTTACCAGTTAACCACTTACAGACATTGGTTTTTCATATTTTGTCTACTACATATAATGCTGTTCTAATCATTTGTGCATACATTTTTATGTAGACATATATTTTCTTTGAATCTGTGCATCAATTTTTGGAGTACTGAAATCTTAAAAATACTAATGTATATAATATGGATGTACAGTACTTCCGTTCAATTAGATAATTTTTAATTTCTTTCAAAGATGTCTGGTAGTTGTCAGTGTACCTGTTTGGCAATGCCATCATTAAGTTTATTCCCGAACATTTCTATGCTATTTGAAATGGAATCACTTCTTTAATTTTATTTTTATTGCTAATATATTGTAATAAAATGGATGTTCATGTATTGATATTGTATGCTGAAAACTTGCTGAACTCATCTGTTGTAATATTTCTTTCATAGGTTATTTAGGATTTTTCTATGTACAAAATTATGCTATCTACTAGTAAACACATTTTTGCTTCTTCTTTCCCAGTGTTGATTCTTTTATTTCCTTTTTTTTTGTTTCGCTTTTTTTTTTTTGGTGCCTACTCATCCATCCTAGAAGCTCCAAACAATGCACAAGGAAAGGCCGAGAGATTATGGGGTTTTCACACATACATATTTATCAGTTTGAGGCAGGCTTCTACTTCGCTGCACATTTTTACCCTAAAGATGTATTAGATTTTTGTCAACTCACTTTTATGCATCTGTTAAGATGATCATGCCTTTTTTCATCTATTCTGTTACACAGCCAATTACACCAACTGATTTTACAATGGTAAAACAATGTTGGCTTCCTATAATAAATCCTCTTCACATTAGTAGCCAACAAATGGACTACTACAAGTATATTTTTGAGGAATTTTAATCCATTCACATGTATTGTATCCTTTTACTGATGTAGTATTGACCAGTGTTGTCTTTGTAGCATTTGCATATAAGCATATCACTGGTTTTATTGAATTGAGTCTAAATTGGTCACCTTATTGCTATGCTCTGAATATCTTTTATCCCTCAGGTCAGTATAGGCTGTGAATTGGTCAATGGTTATACCTAAGCTTCCTTACCTAATTACTATGTATGTGTGTGGCTTCAAGTTTAAATTTCAGTGAATTTGCAATATTTTGCCCTGCTTCAACCAAGGACTGGTAGCTTGAAGGTCACCTCTGATTGCTTTTGAGAGGTCTCTGCCGCAGGGATCACACAGTCTTCCAGACTGCCAGGGATGACTAGGATAGTATATTTAAGCCCAGTTTCCTAGAAGCAGTGTAGCTTACTGTTCGGAGAGTGTTTGACCATAGGTTATGTTTGTGCCAATGAGATTTGTGCCAATGCCTCCTTGTGCCAATGAGATTCCTACCCTGCCCTGTGTCATTAAGTTTGTGTGCAGCTTGAGCAATGTTTTCAAGTCCGCCTCTACACTGAGTGTTCTTTTGAGGTATACCCTACCACTACCTGTGTACCACTTCTCATTACCAGGATTTGACTATGATCCCAATAGCATTCTTCTTGACTCTCTCACCATACTTCTTTCTTTTAAACTTCTGGCAGCTCTGCCACTTTCTCAATTATGAAGTTACCAACCTCCACTTTACTGTCTACCAACATCTCCACTGTGTTAGGCCAAGACTTTAAGAATATGGTTTCCTTTCTCTCTTCCAAATAAAGTCAGTCCTCCCAGACAGAGTGGTGAAGCTTTTATTCCTCACGTTGTGTTCTTCTCTGGGGGCAGAAGCCCTACACCTCTGTTATAGCTGGGGGCAGTAAGTTGCTTTCCTTGGAGCAACAACTGCTTTATAAATGGGCAGGAGACAGGGAGCAGAAGCTCCTGATCTTGGTTGCTCCTCCCTGCTCTCAGCCTCCGCACCAAAAGTGAGCTGGGGCAGAGGAATGAAGCCTGTTTACCCCCAAGATAGGTGGTAGATTTTTTATCTAGGAGTGAGGACTGGACAGGAGAAGAGAGCCCCAACGCTGTGGGCTGTGCATATCTGGAACTGACCTTTGGCATCACGGTGATGGATAATGGATAAAAAAATGTCGAAAGCCTTTCCCTTCCAGGAAGGAGCCACAACTCCTGGACTGGAAGTTGAGAGGGAAGAAATCCCCTACTTACTGGCTTCCCCCCTTTGAAGTGCAGCTTCTGTAATGCAAGGCTGGGGGGTGAGTGATGAAGTGAGTTTGAACCAGAGCCCAATCATCGACCTCATTGACTCTATTTTCTCTTTCTAGGACCTGTTCTTTTCTGAGTTATTTTTCCCTCATTTATTTTAAAATCCTGGAACACAGGTAATAAGCATCCAGCAGTGGAAACTGCATTTCCCACCAGTCAGCTTCAGCAGCAGTGGCAATAAGAGTCTGTATGACCAGAAACAGGACAACGATCAGCCGCAGAAAGAACTGAGTAAGACTGCAAGCTATGCAAAGCCGGTGGACTTGCCTTTGTTCCTTCCCTGTATAACCCCAAAGCTACTGAAGACAGCCGTGGTGGTAATGAACTCCTTTCCTGCTTCACCATTACTTTCTCTATTTTATTTTTCCCGTGGAGCAAATGGTTGATCCCAGTCGCTTGAGATTCTGCCAGATCCCGAAATTAGGCCAGGACTCAGGTAGCAACCTGCATCTCAAGAGCCACATACTCTTCCTGTTCCTACCAGGGATTCATAGCCTTCTTGCATGAATTTCTTTCCATTTACTCTATTTCCTTAAGACAATTACTACAGAATTGGAAAAGATTTCTTTTAAATGTAATTTTTATCACTTGAATTTTTGTTCTTCTGGATACAGTTTCCATTGATTTCTATACTCTGACAGTCCAGAAGTTCCTGAATTTTAGTCTTGCTCAAAATAATTACTCGAAAAGATTTAAAAAAATACTGATGCCTGTGTTTTACTGTCTTATATGCTGATTTAATTCATCTTAATTGTTGCATGCAATGAGTTTCCTAAAACCTCTCTGGATTACTGTAAATTGTACTCAAGTTGAGAGTTAATGTCCTCAACCCAATCCATGGTCAGCTCATATTCTTCATCCATTTGGGGGCATCAAAATTTTGGATCTTTATGGGATACTTTAGGAAAGCTGTTGGGTGGATCCTTGTATCTTACATGAGTCATGCAGCTACACAGTCAGCTAATTCCTTCCAGTTACCTTTTTATTTATCTGTCAGCACTAATCCACGTCCCTGATGCCTTGCTAACACACACACACATACACACACACACACACACACACACACACACACACACAATAATGCATTATGTATATGAAATCCGAGGGGATATAAAACTTACAATCTCCTCAGTTTACACCAAGATCTTCCACTAACAGTATTTTATATAATATATCTAGTCCCTTATCAACACCTCTGGCTTCTGCAGACTTCCTTCATGAACTTACAATGCTGGGAAATTTTTTTGTTTGTTTCGTTGCCATTAAATAGAATGAACTGCAATTAACTGCCATTTCCTTTATATTTTAAAATTAAATAGATTTTTTCCTGGGAAGGTTGACCAGAGAATAATCATTGTAAAACAGCTCGCAGTTGTTTGCCCTGGGCTTGGTATTCATGCCATCTTCTCCTCTACAACAGTCGAATATACAGAGACAAGGATTTGATCAGAGTGGTGGTGAGGAAAATGTAAAACATCCTGCACACTCATCAGAAGGCTCAGATCCTCTCACTCAGTTACTAAGTAACACCTTCCTCAGAGTGTACGGTCCAGCCTTTCAAGCTTAGGCTCTATAGTGACATCCAATAATTAATAAATGTTTTTGAATAAATAAAGCAATTAATGATACAAGTAGTTTAAGATAACATTTTTCAATGTTTCTCATTGGGGGAAGCACTAGGAATTATAGTGAGTTTGGGAATGTTAATAAAAGACGTAATTCTCAAACTCAGCACCGTGGTCCAAAGTCTGGGTCTTCTCCACGGCTTACGGCCACCTTCTCATTTCAAAAGGAGTTTTGCAGTGTTATTCACCCCCAGTGTCTCTCTACCCTCAGTTGATCATTTTTGTACCAGATCATATACATGGACACAAGAATGATTTAGTTTATAGGATACTTGGCAGCAGAAATGGAGATATTACGGAGAAAGTATTCTGGAACAGTGTATATCTACATTAGTCTATTTTCATTAAAGTTTAAAGGAGTCTATCACATATGTACTATTTCTCTGTTGTAGGTGACAAAAATACATTTTCTTGGCAGGTTTCTGATTCATAGGCTTGAACTTCTGTCTGCTTTTCCACTAATTTAAGTGCTTCCTGTCACAGTTTCTTACAACTAATGATGTAAAATAAGAGTCATTACAGGAAAAACACTCTGGAAACTAAAATAGTCTAGCAGATTCCATGCTTAGACAAGTGAGTATGTGCATTTCTTGAAGTTGTTAATATATGTCCTAAACAAATTGCCAAATTGCTGAATAATTCATATCACAGAATTCTTTCCTCTTCTCCTCCTTTCTGCACTTCTCTCTCTCCCACTAAGGAATATGTTGGAAGTTGAAGAAACTGAAGATCCAAGAAGTAGCTAAATTTTCACAGCCAAAAACACTTTCATGTTTTGTTTTTTTTTTCCCGAATGGCTAGATTTAAGATAAAGTATGTACTAAATTCAGCATTGTTACTCATTACTTAGGAACAATTTTCTTTTAACATAGGAGTTATTCTATGGCCTACGTAGTCTTCTTTCCTAGGATTAAAATAGCTTTGAGAATCTCAAGAAAATTTTTAAAGGAGAATTTTTTTTTTAAATTTTGGCTTAACAATTACACATAAAAGAAACAATTAGGTTCTGAGTGAGGTCATAAAAACTCCCCTGTAATTACCTCATCAGCCTGTGGAGACCACTTGGTTTTATTTGATGTACACCTAATACAACTTGACTGTTATAAGATGGCTCCCACAGTGATCTTTGTATCAACCATTCACAATAAACTACTGTATATTTTACTTTTTATATTAGAGGTGGGACGCTTTAGCTGATTTGCATCCTTAAGTATAGCTGATTAGAAAAGTAAGTGTATGCTAGTAATAAACACATGCCCAAATACGAGAATGGATTTACAGCATCTTACTCTAATCGAACTTTGGTTTTTAGGTCCAAAAGCACATTAATATTTGCTTAAAACTAGATAGCTTTTAAACATGGACCAGCAGTCTAACAAACAAAGGGAAAAAAAGACTTTCTAGGAAGATCTGAATATAATTTGTCAGCATGTTCTACTTTTTACACTTATTATACAGGAAGTCAATTTCTTTTCAAACTCTTGCTAGGTAACATAGAACTGAAATTAAGCAACATTAGCACAACCCTCCTTAAAATGTACTCTTTGTTTTCTATGAAAAATAACTTTTGTATAATGAGAAAGTTTTAGCACTCCTCTATTTCATAATCTGCCACATGCAAAGTTTTAGAGAAAAAAATCCAACTTTCTTCATTTCTGGCCCTGCTTCCTCCTCTGCCTCCATTGTTGCCGTCAACTTTAAATGTAAACAGGCAAGTAAAAATTTTATTCTTTGCTCCAGTCACCTTTTCTTACATTTAAAAGATCCTAGACATTATTAAGTAAAATTAATTAGTGTTGTAAAAACATTTTTGCCCTTTGAGAAAATTTTTCTTACAGAGAAATATTCAAGAAGCAAATACAATCTACTCTATTGAAATCACCTACTGAAGGAGGCAAAATTCTCTGTCATCAGTGCGCCTTCACCCTGAGCTACATCTCCAGCCTATTTTCTATTTTATTTTTATTTGTAATTTGAGACAAGGTCTTACTAAATCACTAAATTTCCAGGATGAGCTTGAATTTGAGATGCTCCTACATCAGCCTCCCAGAGTGCTGGGATGAGAGTAACTATTTTGATCAACAGGAATTTAAGTCTGACTTGCTAGAGGAGGAGGCTGGAGCCTATGTGAAGCGGTGAACTCTGGGATATATTTTGACAGGGCTTCTTGCTAGAGTTACCGGTGAGAAAAGGAGAAGAGAAACTCATGGAGCTGATGGAGCAAAATAAACAAGCATGAATCAGTTCTTTTGTTTGCTGACTACATGATACTTTTATGAGAGACAGAAACCTGGTCACAAGTGAAGGCTGAGGAGGAAGAGCACACTAGTGAAGTAAAAATGAAGATATAATGTGAAGAGACCATTTGCAAGGCTGGAAAGAGAAAGCAAAATTTAAGTAGAAGAGCTGACCCTGAAGGAATGGATACACTCTGGACAGAAGAGAAGGATGAGGATGAAGAAAACAAGAAAACAAAGAGCACTTTAGATGACTTCAAGTATCTGAAAACTGATGGTAAACAGAATGGTAGAGATGTGATGCTAGTGTTTACATTATGCAGACTGAAAGTTCTATTTGTGTTCTTCAGCTCCACTTACCATTTTAAGTGATCAGGCCATTTAATTAAGGGGGACTCTAAGGCTACAATTGTTGAGAAATAATGAAAGAAACACACAAGAGATCAGGTTTACTTTGCACACTTCTGCATAACTTCGGGCAAATTTTCAATAAAATGGTCAGAAAGTATGACCAACCAGAATGACGGTGCATCACGGCAGTAATAGAATCTGGCATCCTCCCCCTGCAGGTTGGAAATCCTGATGTATGTGGAATCTACAGTCCATGATCAGGCCTGTCCATGGCATGTTAGCCCATGACCTTCCACTTGCAAAGCTCAAGGCATTTTCCAACCCTTTCCACCTCTTCCGTTCAGACCTTTTTTTTCTTTTTTTTTTGAGGGAAAGTGGAGGTTAAAGTTGTCTTTAAGCTTATATGGCTGGAAAGGAAGCTTATTTCAGAATTTTTGATAAAACTATTAAATATTCTTTTATTTAGTTCACCTCAATTAGAAATAGGGGTGAAATGAAGAAGCAAACATCTACTGTACATAGTAAAGCAGAGGTTTCCGTGGGAAGAGACCACATTAAAAGGGCAGCAAGTCTGAGGAGATTAAATTGCTTGTTGATGCTTTTTAAAAGGCTCAATTTACTTTGTATTTTCTTCCATATTATAGGATCTTCGTGTGAAAAGAGGCTAACTAGGTAATCTTTTGTTACTAGTAAAGATCGGGAGGTGCTAATACGGTGCTTTTATACACTAGTCAATACTGTCAGGAAGGCTTTGGGCTACATTAGCCAAAAAGAAGTTGCGCTAAATAGTGCTCAGTACAGCCCCGACCTACTAGAAGTCATGTTTTAAGACCCGATGGACTCTAGTGAGTCTTCTTAGGCTGTCACTTAGGCGGTCACTCCCTTGTGTAAGTAGCCTGTATTGCACATTCTTCAGCACTACCAGCCTTCTGCGGAAGTATGCCTGTCTAGGGAAGCACAGCGCAGACCTTGCCACTCCTTGTGCTTGCGGGGCAAGCGCTCTACCACTGAGCTACCCACACCCCTTCATTCGCCTCTGTTAAAGATTTGAGCGCACACACTAGGAAGGAAGCGGCCAGAAGGTGGGGCGCACCTTCACACTGTCCGTTTTGTTCCGTGTGATGTTCTGGAGTCTGACACCCGGCCGCACGGCGGTGTTTTATCTCTCTGTTGCACGCCGGCTGGTGCACACTCTCTCCACACCACTCGCAGGTTCAGCTCATCTCAGCAGTGAGGGACGAGGGTTTCGGTAGCTCTCTGCTTTATAAAAGTCCTTCCCCAGCAGCGTGCATGATTATGTGTGACACACATTCTGCCTTGGCAAGGCTATACCTCGTTTCACAGAGAAGTGGAAAGGAAGGTTGATAGCAAATTAAAGGTTCTAACTTGCAAGTCATGTAGAATCGTTCTAAAGAGGCAAACTCTGCAGTCAGATGCACACAGCTCCAACAGTTTGCTATATAGACTTTAAAACTCATCATTACAAAAGCAGTCTTCTGCTATCAATGCAGCCATATGCAATCCTTCCAGATTTCTTAATTCCTAAGAAATTTGTAAAAAGTATTCTCTCCCTAGCATCACAGCTCTGGCCAGTATTTCACAGGAAAAAGTCCCCTGATTCTTTTCATCCGTCTTCTGCCTGCGCAGTGGTGGGGCAGACGGTTTAGCAGGGCCCACGTTCACTTTGACTTGAAGTAATTTAAATAAAACTCCCTCTGAGTGATTTTGTAAAAACTAATCCCCTCCAGAAAAACTTACTCTGGGTCCTTGGGGGAAGTTTGTCACTTTTATTTGGTGTTATAAGAATTTATGCCCTGACAAGTACACTATCAGAGTGTCACTAGTAGTATCAATTTAATTAAGGTACTGTCAGCTTTTCTGTAGTTTGAATAGTTTAATGTCTCAGCCTTTTATAATCAAATGGGCCAGAAAATTGGTGTTTGGTTTACTGTCCCAAGTTTGTTTCCATTTGCTAAAGTGTGACTGGAATGGTTACAGCCAATCACTTGCCTTTTGCTTGTTAACATGAATGGATACAGCTATCTATATTATGTACTTCTTTTGATATGTTTGAATCATTCAAAATGAAATGGTCCTCTAGTCCTAGTCTATATATTCTGGAATATTTAAAAATAAAATCAGTGGATCTTTGGCAATTGGATTAATCCATTAAATCATAAATAATGGATCAGACTTTGTAGGAATGCTAAGACTTTTGGAACAGCTTCTGTTTTTTGTGACAAATAAAAGATTTATAATTTCTGATATATGAGCTGTAATATCTTTAAAATGAAAATGACCCTGTGTGCCATGTAACTAAAACAGTTTTACAAAATATAATCTTTTAAAATAACTGAATGAAACCAAGTGGATTGGTATATGCCTGTAGTTCCAGCTACTCAAGAGGCTGAGGCAGGAGGAACAATTGCGCCAAGGAGTTAAAAGTCAGCCTGGGCACTATATAGCAAGACCATTATTAAAGAAGAATTGACTGTTTTGTATATGTTTAGTGTAACTCTTTATAGACAGCAAAATCTAACCAAGTACAGTGTAGAGTACTTAATTTGAAATCAAGCTTCTTGTTCAATAAAGAGTCATTCAATTAATTAGTGGTGTTACACACAAACAGACACATACCATTGATGCTAGAAAAGAGTATCAGTTGTCATTTTTTTCCAAGACATCATAATGTAGACAATTATAAATATGTGGCTAGATATTGATACAGGTATAAGTATTAGTATAAGTGTAGATACAAATATCTACAATATATTATACATATTAAAGCAGATAAATGGCTTTTATGTCCAAAATAGCAATCTCCTAGTAGACATAGGAATGCTTTATTGTGTGCATTTGAATATAACATTTTAATATTTTGTGTCTCATAAAATACGAGTATTTTAAATGAAAACATTTAATTATTAAAGTTCTTTTTCAGTTTTGAAACTGTGAATTTACAATGGTAAGACTCTAATTTCCGAATTCATATATTCTCCTATGTACATATATTATATATATACATACATACATAGGAGCAGAAATTACATATTTATTAACAGCTGGCCAAAATACTTAAAATATAGGATAACAGAAGACTAACACTGGGGGAATACTTTTTCATCATCTAGTCTAGTGTTTTTCCAAGTCTTTTTCTATAGAAGCCATTCATAATAAACGTCTAATAAAATCTCTGGACATTTTAAATAAATTTTTTCCTTGTATATGATTTAAGGATGTAATTGTTAGAAGTAATGATGTATTACTTATTCAATTAGAATGTAAATGATTTAAAAATTATTCAGCATTTATTTTATGACGATAAATCCCAACTTTTTTCCTGTTTAATAATTGGTAGACTTAAATATTTGCTGCGATTATATAAGAAATTGCACTTATAATGAATAAATTCTTGCCGGTGAAAACTGCATTTGGCTGAAGAAATGACGTCACGTTAAAAATCCCTTTTTTCTCTTCATAAGCGCTCCCGCTTGGGCACAGCAACGACCTCTGCTGCTTCAGCCCCTGCTGTTGCTGTCCCCACCAGCTGGCCCAGCCCCGACCAAGGTGTGATGTGCGTGCTGGGCTGCCGGCTAGCCCTGCGGGCCGGGCTTCTCAGGGTGAGGTTCCGTGACTGGCGGCCCTGCTGCTCCCGGACATGCTCCACGGACCCAACGGCCTTGCTTTCAAAGCACCGGTTCAAAGACAAGACTATCGAGAATTTCAAGACAGCCACAGCAGAACATCAAGTCTCCTGTAGCTCTTCTGAGAACGGCACCCTCTGACCACACGCGCTTCCGCTCAGGAGATGACTCTGACCCAGAGCTGGTTATCTTCCTAATTTCCATCCCTGCCTTGGGAAAAATTACTCTGAATTTTAAATTTTCCTTATTATTGTCTTTCAGTCTTCCCATCATAATGAATATATTGATTAATTTCATTTATGTTACAGGTTTCTGAAAGAACTCCAAGAGCATATGTGGTTTTACATGGCTTATTTTCATATATAATTCATTCATGGCGATGTGTTCTGCACAACTATAATTTATTCCTTTTGACTTCAATTTAAAATTCAATTATGTGAATATGGCAGATTTTTAAAATCCTCTCATTAGTCGAAAGCTATTTAGGTTATTTACTTTTTGCTGTTAAGAACAACGCTACTATAAACATTCTTGTTCAAATCTTACGTTACACTGCAAAGTGAGGCTTGAACACTGAACATGAAATGTGTTTAATTTCATAAAATTATGTCAATTATGTTTTACAATTAACTACATTTTGTATCTTGGAAGTTTTGCTCCTCCGCCAAAATTTTGTTATCCAATTTCTTCATCTTTAAGAATTTAAAGGAAATGTCTTCATATTTGCATTTTAAGTTGTATGACCACATATTATGTCAATCATAACTTCTGTTTGGTGAAAAATCTCTGTATGTTATCTAGCTAATATTTCTTTCCTTATTTGCTACCTTATGGCAAATATCCATTGATTCTATATTTCTAAATAGTGTTAACTCAGATACAAATATTACAGATATTTTTTATTCAATTTCTGCATTTCCATTTAAGATTTCTTTTATCAAAAATAATGTCATTAATTTTATTTTTTTCATTATGAACTAACAGTACTGGAAACATTTACTTCAAATTTAAGTGTCTCCCTAGTGATTCACAACAATATGTCTAAATATAAAATATATATAAGAATATCGATTGTAGAACTTCTAATCTGTTGCTTATCTACACAATTTAATTGTGAAGTTTTATAGTGACCTTTGAAATATAATAAAGAAAATTAAAGCACAATTCTTTTTATTGTGGATATTACTTGGGATTTCTTCATTTTCTGTTTTTCTGCATAAATTTTACAATATTTTAATTTCCTACAAAAAGGAATGAATGCTATCAAATGATACAGCAACTTTCTATATCTGGGTAGTCTGAGAGTATTTTATATTTTGGGGAGTATCTGATATTTGGGGGTGATTATATTCACATTTGATCTATTTATCTTTTAATTTAAGTGTTACTTTTTTGTTTAAAGATTTTTAATAATTTTTCTCCAAACTCTATCTTGGTCCAGATTTATTACTGTACTCACTTCACTTATTATTATGTAAAAGTGTCTTTTTAAACTGTATGTTTGTTATTTATTCTATGATTTCTTTTTAAATGAAATTTAGATTCTGTATTAGACTTATTTTGTCTATTTCTTATTGATTATTAATATTATTTGTAGGGCAAATGTGGTTTCTGAGAAATGTTTATGCTCTCTTCTGTATGTCTATATATAATTTTTCAAGCACTAGTTTTTGAAAATGCTATAGCCTATCTCCAGTGCATGTTCTTAATAAATGGCATTAGAAAGGTAAACAGCTCTAGGCCTTGATTTAATGAAGTTGGCAATGAAAAGAGCCACATATGCAAATAAATAAATATAAAATATTATAATAGAAATGAGAGCAATTCACAGTGGAGCAGTGTTAATTATAGGAGAGGAAGTGGTCAGTTTTCACTAAGGGTCCGTATGTGGATTATTCCTAAAGAATACATATATTTTTTCTGTTTTCTAGAGCCTCATTCATCTGCTTTGTTACTTCCATTATTACCACTTCCAAGAGCTAATCTTGGAAACAGCCCAAATGCCAATCAACCGATGAATGGAAAAAGATGTGTTTTTTTTATATAATGGAATAGTAGTACTCTGCCATAAAGAACGATGAAAATGTGTTTTTTTTTATACAATGGAGTACCTCTGTGCCATAAAGAACGATGAGCTTGAGACATTTCTAGGTAAATGGATGCATAATGAGACCATACTCTTAAATGAAATAAATTGGACACACATGTTTAAATAATACATTGTTTCTCTGATGTGAGAAACTGAAAGTGTAAATAAAGACTAAAATGTATTTTATCAGGAAAGGGAAGATATTGTTCAAATGTGAACAGTAACAAGGAAGGGGAGAGGAATGGAGGAGCAAGAAAAAAGAATAGAAAGAAAAAAAGAAACAAAGCTTCTGTAAATAAGAAGGGGAGGGGAATGAGAAAGAAAGAAACAACAAGATATATCATGCACAGGTATAAATTCCCTGTGATGAATGTGATCATTATGTATACCTAAAATGTACCACCAAAATAAAATAAAAAGGAATACTTTCTTTTTTTCAATTAAACATAGCAAAAGAAGAGGAATTCCTGTCAGAACAAGCCACATTAACAAAAACAGTGTAGTTTGAGTGTGGTCCATAAGAACACAAGAGAAAAGAAACTTTCTTCAATTCAGTAAATATTTCTGGAGCATCTACTCTGTGTCAGGAATCAGAGTACATGAAACACTGAATTGAATAGCTGGGATCCTAACTCACATGAAGCTTATGCCTAGTTACAAGATCAACAGGGTGAGTGAAAGCAATATCACAGTAAGAAGCTTAGATTTCATTTTGTTAACAATGGGGTTACCTCTGAAGTCCAAAGTGTTGAGAAAAATGAAATGTGCTGACAAATTACAAAGGCTAACCCTGCTGTCTAGGCTAGAGAGTCTGGAAAGTCTGATGCTGAGACACGGAATCCTTATTATCTGAAATAACAAAACACTGCTGTGCTAGGTAATCTTATACTTGTACTTGAAGGTAACTTATATTTTTATTTTTGTCCTTGAAAATGATTAGAAGCAATCAATTATCACCGCCAATAAATCATTTAACCAAGACTATAAATAGTAAGGAAAAATACACATGGACACGCACTCACACACACACACACACACACACACACACACACACGTTCAGATGGATTCAGCTAATGGGATCTATATATGTTCTTTAGAAGTAAAGTATAAAAAGCAATAACCAAATTCTCTCTTATTCCAGCTCTTGCACCTAGAAGTCGGTTCTTTTCTGCTTTCATCCCTTCGCACTGTGGTGTCCATTTCTTGTGGGCTGAGTCATATGCTAGTTTTTAATTTGAGGGAGAATCTGGGGATTTGATTTCTTTTTATATGAATGAATCTCCTTCTAAGAGTCTTCAAAAAGTTGGCATCATGCCACTTATTATGGTATTTTTTGACTACTTTATTCCCACTGCTACAGTTTTATTCCTGTTTCATAAAAGCTATGAACAACTAAGTGTTTGAGAAGTTCATCCATATTAATAATAACAAAGTTGTTCTATCACCTCCATGAAGACTGTAACTTCATTCAGTTACACTGTGTATAGCTGGCTCATTCTTGGCATATGGATTTGGCTCAAATATAATATGTCAAATAAGCACGAAAAGAATAGCAGTTGGTATGTGTTTTAAATTGCACACATAATAGGCAAAACATCAAAATAATGATTAAACTTCAGTCCCATTGTTCACAAGTCACTTGTCACTAACTATAATGCCATTGCTCTGTTAAGCCAAAGTAGTAAAAATAAAAAAGGCAGCCTAAACCCAGTCGTGTTTTCAGACGTTTCTATAATGGCCATCTCTCCAGGCAACAGAAATTCTGTGGTTGTCCCCCCAAACCAGCAATTTGTCAACAACTTTTAAATAGGCTTGTGGCATGCTGTATTTATTTGACAGTGTGATGTAATAAGAGACACACAGTAGGATGATGGCTGTAAAGGAAATTACTATTGGTGAGAGTCCTTCTCTGCAATTAATTTCAGATATGTACGGCAAAATTCTGACTAAATGATTAGGGATGGGCAAATGGTCAAAACACATGGTACAGATATTGTCCTACAACTTTCTACATTTACAGAATGTAAATTAAGTAATATCTGCAAAATAGAGGCGACCCAGTCATTTCCTTTTCAATAAAAATTCAAGTAAAGTGTGAATTATGTAATATTTTAATAGCATATATCACTGAAAGAGATTGCAAATGCAGAACTGCACGAAACCAACTGAGGTTCTCACCCGCCATCCCAAAGATATTTTCACTGTTCCTTGATTTTATACCTGAGTATCACCATATTATGAAGATACCTATAAACATATACATCCAAAATTGCCATGTTTTTGTAGAATGCTAAATTCAGTAAAATTAAGGTTTGTATATGATTTGTAATAAACGTTGGTTCACTATCATGACTATAAAAGTGTTTATGTAATTTCATCATAATGACATAATTGAAAGCCCACCATCCATTGGGATAATATTGAAGTAAAATATATTTTGGTACCCCCAAACATCTACATTTCAATGTATATCCAAATAAAACCTACTCTGAAAACCTTTGTTTAATTTTTATAAAGTATTCTAACGTTGGAGAAAAATGTAAAATTTTTTTTTGCCTTGGTTATGAAAGGATAAATTTAACCTTTAAAAGTCTTTTCAAGTAGAGTTTTTTTTTAGTTAATTGTCTTTTCATATATATTCTTTAAAAAGCAGAGAAATCTCCTTTACACTTTGCAGTTTTTCCGATTTCCTCCAATGATAATATATTACAAATGTGTAGTTCAAAATCACAAGGATATCGACCTTGATGCAATCTACTGAACTTATTCAGAACTTCCCAGCTTTACTCATATGTGTGTATGCATATATTTAGTTCAGTACAATTTTAACACATATCTAACTTTGTATCTTTTCTGCCGCATTCAAGAAACAGAATAGTTGAATATTCAAACTTAACAATGATACCCAAAGGAATGTTTTTTAAAACTAGTAAAATCATGAAATTGGACATTTTTCATAAGTCTTTATTTTCTGCTTTGCCAATTGTCTTATTCTTTATCCAGTTCTATACTACAGGCTTAGTCTTTGAGAAGTTTTTTAATTGGTCTTCTATTGCACAAAGGATTGAAAATAAAACTTTTCAAAGCAGATGTATCTAGGCATTTCAGCTTTCTTAAAAGTATTTTGGCATGGTCTGATTTACTATTAGAAACAATGCTTTTTGTATCACTTAATCTCGGTTGTCAACCTGAGTGCATAAAGAGACTACTGGAGAGGTGATTGGATCATGAACACACATGCTAGTCCTGCACTTCGTGGATTAACATGCAGACATGCATAGCTGAATGTGCTGTTAGTAGACAGGGTGCAGCTGGAGTTGGGTCACAGGTGTGTGCCTTTGGAAGGTGTATCTCTTATTGGTGATTTTCCCTGAGCTCCTCTTCATGGCCCTGTGAAGTAAGAGCATTACGTCATGCTCTCCTGCCATGATATCCCTGCCTTGGAACCTAGAGACCATGGACTGAAACCTCTGAAACAGTGAGCCAAAATAAACTTTTCCTCCTCTAAGTTAGGGATTAGGTATTTTGCCCAAGTAATGGGAAAAGCTGACTAATACAGCCATTTCCTTGTTACTGAATATCTTTTAATTTTGCTGATCATTCCTGGGGATATTTTCCTAGGTGGTACACATGTCAACAAGCAGAAATACATCACATTATTGTCATTAAGAGATGTTCAGTAATAAATGGATACCTAAACCATTTTTCTTTATATCAATGTTAAGGAGAAAAAGTACATATTGCTTACTTGCTATATGCCACTTTACATGTTTTAATTTAACATTATTACCCACTTACAGCTAGCTAGTTCTAATTTTGAAAATACTGTCACTTTCTTGTAGCTTTATAAAGAAGAATGAGATGTGCAGAGTAGATTATTACCATTATTCAGAAGTGGAAATATAATTTTAACATATCCCTAGGGAGTTATTAAAATTTTTCTAACTTTAGTCAAAAATATTCAAACTTAATCATTTCCATCAACTGAACCATTTTTTTGGAGTAGTGGGCTGAGGGTAAGGGAATATAGATTTATGGAACAAATAACTTCCACTGAATTATCCTTAAGTACAATCTATTTTGTATAATTTACAGACACACGCACACATACGCATAAATACACACTGGTTTTCTATTTAAGCACCATAAAGATGGTGTCAATATTCATTGGCAGACATCTTCTCTATATATCTGTTTATAAAACTATCTGAAGATTCATTTGCTGAATACATTGCTAAAGACTACTTAGAATTAAGTATAAAGATAATACCTCTTCATTAGCTACACTTTATTTCCAACAAGTATAAACAGTTTAGCAGTACAAAATCTGAAGTATTCTTTACTAACAATCTGATGTATGTGTGTGGTGCATTTATTTAAAAATTGAACAATATTAGTAAAGAGTAAAGATTGTATTTTTTCACCATTTTATTTCTCAAACTGAGAGCTACTTCTTTTTCTGGTTGCAAAATGCTGTGATAATTCTGGACCTATGTATTTATAAAAATGAGCATCAAAAGCAGTAAATTAGGTGACCTCACTATAAGATATAAAAAAGAGTACTGATAGAAATAAAGATAGCAGAAAACATAACTGAGTAATCAAAATGCTTTGTAAAATGTCAAATAGTTTAACGTATGTGTAATTAGATTCCCAAGTGCAGAAAAGATAGAAAAAAGAAGAAAAAATTAAAGAGATTAACGATTGGGTTTTCTAAAATTTATGAATAAAATCAACCTAGATATACAAAAAGCTCAGCAACCTTCAATATGTGTTAATCCAGAAAAGAACAGTCCTAGATTTTCCTAGTCAAGTGGATTTTCCTAGTCAAAAACCAAAGATGAAGATCAAGATACCATAATGAAAGTAGACAGAAAAATATCACATTGACATACAACATGGAAATAAGAAAAATGATAATTTACTTCTTTCATCTTGTAACAATACAAAAAGAATGATCTGTCAGATAAAATGTGCTAAAAAATCACAACAGTTTAGAAATGAGATTGAGGATTTCCATAAATTAAAATTGCTTTAATGACTAGATGTGTATTTATATAATTCTATGATTTAACGAGGTAGTTTTTTACCTTATTTGCTGATTAATGCAGCAGTTGTACATATTTATGGTATTAAATATAATGTTTTAGTTCAAGCATGCATTTCATAGCAATCAGGTCAGAGTATTTAGCATATCTATCACTTTAAGCTT